>JBBPOJ010000300.1:0-32320 GCA_038091395.1 Leccinum rimulosum
ATAGACGTGAAGTTTCTCGGTGCGGCCACGTGCTCTTATTATTCGCAGAAAACTTGAAATCGAGTGGCGGTATTCGTTGATAGTTACATAAGCTACAAACTTCAAGTTTCACTCGAATAATTGAAGCATAAATTCCGTCAAAAATGATAAATCTTGAGGACACAATAGCATCGACAACGAGGATAACAGATTTGAAAATTTAAGGACCCATATACTCTATGTAAAGTCTAAATCCTGTAGGATTTTTACTGCCTTTGAAACCCTAGTCAAACTTTTCGTCGGTGGCGCATTGGTACCCCAATTTAGCAGCCTTTTTTTACGCCAATGCCCGCGGTGCAACGCGTGGCACGATCCAGGCTTGCTCATCCGACGAGTTGTGTCGGTCATTGTTCATCATTCATCCGAGAGCGCAGAAGAAAAGAGTCGTAAGTCTTAGTACATAAGTCAGGCTCTCAGTGAGTCACCGCTCTCTTCCTTAAAAAACAAGAACACGCCCAATTCTCCGTCGCGTACATGTTCGCCTTCAGTTCGCCTTCGTCGTTCTCTTTCATCACGCCAAACTTGCTGGACCGCTCGATAAATCTCATCGACTCTCAGGTCCGGAGGCAGATTTGTGACATAAACGGCCATATTCTTGGACCCGAGGCTGCTTGGCTTTCGAGTCGCTCTTGCCCTTCTCGGCTGACGGCAACCCCGAGGGAGGGAGGGGTGGAAAAAGTGTAGGTTCCTTCCGTTACTTTTTGCCACGATTCAGCACGAGTCTGGCATCATGAGCCGCGTACATTGCGGAACGCCCTTCGGACATGAGGACAACTTACAGTACCGCCACATCAACGCCGACGACGACCATGAAGAGGGTCATCGTTGACCTGCGGGCCCAGTGACCAATGGCCATCCCTCTGACGCGTGGATTCGACCGTGCCGCAGATATCATCCCATGTAACGATTTGGTGCATGGATTGTTGCTATGTACTACTTTAGTGATGACTCGGAGAACTTGAGCCTCGAGGATAATGAACAGTCGGTAGAGGATTCGATGTTCGTTCCCGGCGTACATTGTTGGCATTGACGCGGATGGGAGTCCCGCGATCAACGCACACTCAGCAGCCCATTCGAAAAATGTTGTTCCAAATCAACGCCGTTGATTAATTAGACGCACGTCAAGCAGGTCCTATGATAGTATGTGAATCAAACCGCCACCCGTCACCGTTTCCAGCTGGCACAGGACACATGGCCAATCGACGCCCAACATGCGAGATCCGGAAACGCCGTCGTCGGTCCGTATATGTGGACTAAGTATATAAGTACGTTGCCAAGGAGCATGCGGCGCAAGGATCGCTTGCCAGTGTAATTATAATATATCCCTTCCTCGTGATCAGTCTCACCCTCCGACGTCATTGACGGTCACAGGACTCGGTAAAGCGGTTTCTTGCGTTCGAGACGCGTCGTGAGCATCGCCCGTAGGGAGAGTATACATGTTTACGTGTGATTCAATGACCGCTTCGGCTGCCTGCGTGCTTAACGTTTTCATCTGCGAACGCTGTATGTTTTATAACGACGGGGGGTTGAGAAGAGTTCAAATCACCGGGAAATGGGAGAACGACTCACCAGTGCGAACGAAACACAGCGGTAAACGAACCCAAAGACTTCTTTGAAGTCGGAGCGTGATCGAGGTAGACCTGCCTCAACCAGACGACGGACAGCAAGCTTTTTCAGCACCTGAACACATGCGTTAGCATACATGTACGATACGACATTCATGAACAAAGGGCGTACGAGCTTGTTGGCAAAATAGATCGCATCGCCAGTCTCACAGTCCTCCCGATTGACGCTGACCGCTTTTCCCTTTCCGTTGACGGACTGACGTCGAAGAGGCTCGACGGCACCAAACACGTCCGTCCTTGGATCCCATTATTTGTGACAAGCTTTGGCAGGGAGCTCCGTTACCTTGAAATTTCCATTCCTGTCCCCTGTCTTGCCGTTCCGGTTCGCGGACGCCTTGGATCTTGGAAGAACATGACTTCCCTCGCCCGACGCAACGCTTCCTCTTCCGCGTTGTCCTTTTCCTTACGCTTGATCTGACCTTGCACTACGCTCGGCCGCGGCAGTATGCATTTGTTCGCACCGAGATCTCCGAGCGTGGTGGCGCTACCGACAAAACGCGCAGGCGGCTTGCGAGGCATTGAATCATCCGGACGTGGTGCACGCGGGGCAGGCATAATGCGCGCAACGCGCAGGCGGAGCGGCGGGGTCCACACGGAGGAGGACATCGCAGCGGGCGACAGGTCTCAGGTCCATCTACGAAATTGAATCGGACGGGCAGAATGGAATGGTTTGGAGAAACGCACCGATGTCCCCTAGAGACACATGAACGCCGACTTTCATCCTCTTCGGGCCATGCGCGTCGTGCGGGGAAGTAACTAGCGGAGACAGACACAGGATGTTTTCGAAATGAATCTTGGTCAACGTCGTATACGGGTGAATGTCCCTGAGTGCAAGTTGCCGGTCAGCCCGTCGTCGCGCACGAACCGCGAAGAAAGAGACGCGCGCCAACGCACATGTAAACATCACTATCGTCCGTCCATACGTCTTGCATACGAACGGTGCCTTTGAGCCTCCAACGCCAGCGCGAGCAGGTTTTGCATCAGCTTGCGCGCGAATGCGTCAGACCGCGATGACAATGAGCACGACGGAGAGTCCTGCAGCGGTGCCGATGACGACGCCAGGCGGGCCGAAAAAGCGATGCCATCAAGATGGAGGTAAGCGCGCCGCAGTAGAGGAGAGAGACGCGTTGTTTGTTCTTGTTTTACATAGTACTTAGTAGACCCCATTCCCGCAATGCCTCCCTCATCGAACCTTCTACGCCCGTCTTTTGGAGTACTTCCGGTGGTGATACGAAAAAGACACGCAAGATCTACGGAATCAAGGAAAAGCTTGCAGAAAAGCTTCGTGGGCCATTTCGTCGCGAGAAAGATGCGGCATCATTGACAATTATGTAGCCTATCCATACAGGTGAAATCGGCTTCCGGTTACCCAACGATCGCCTGTCATGTCCCACGCTAGAGGTATAAGACGATCAACTGGCTAGATGGAAGTTGTTCAGGAGAACATCAAGGTGTATACAACCTCGATGCGGAGGGAAGCGGACAAACGCTCATCGTGGAGGCCATCGATCAACAATGTGGCTTCGATTTTCCTCGTGGTGAGAACAATGTGTTTAACCTTGAGCTTAATATCGCACTTGCATCGACACGACATCTAAACGTTTCCTCAGAATCTGTAGACGACCACGGTATACCATAGTAGCCCGTCACTCCGCCAGCCCGGCATCTGGATCGGATTTCATGCTTTCCGTATGGAAACGACGGGAAGGTCGACCAAGTTCAGAGTGACCACGGCGAGACGATACACACAGCGGAGGTAGATTTATTGGGTAACCCTTGTTTGATCAATGATGAATAAACAGTGATACTAGACGAGTAGCTCAAAGAGAGACGGAGAAAAATATAATAGCTAGCACTTCTCAAGTAGAAAAATACCCATTAAAATTGCCGACCCGTTTTTACAAACATCTACGAAGCTATCAGATCAATCTTTGTGCAAGAATCGTCTCAAGTACCTCTTCATCCGAATTGGATATATACTGTATATATAAGGCGGTCAGGGGGCCTGGAATAATGGCAAGCAATTCTCGACCAGATCTCTCTTCTCATCGAACGCCCGTGTATGAGTAGTCTCCCGTAGGCATACCCTTAGGACAGTCGTTCCTTCACAATGAAAGCACACTAGTGTACGAGGCAAGCCTGATCCTGAAGGACACACGGACCTACCGTTCCGAAGCGTCGGATGTCGGATGTCGGAAGTGTCTTGTCTTCCGTTTCCTCCTCGCCCTCACAGTGACTACTCAGGCTGCTTCAACTCTACGTTCCACAGTTCTTCGACACTACGCTCACGCTTAGAATCCAGATATGGCGACAAATGAAAACCAGACAGGCGGTTTTGAAAATATCCAAGAGAAATTTGGCCGCTTCAGGATCCTTATCATTGGGCGGGCGAACGCTGGAAAGACGACTATTCTTCGCTCGATCTGTAACACTACCGAAAACCCAGAGGTCTATGATGCAAAAGGAAAGAAGGTGCGTACCTGGTTTGATACATACCGATGATTGGGTTACCAAACCGTGCGCACTGCGACTAGATCAATCTGACCCAGGTCGAGGGATCCAGTGGGGTGAGTATCATTGCATACTACATATTGGACCCTGACGCGAGGCGAATCTTTACTAATGCATGCTAGCGCGGAATGCACGACATCGAGAATGAATTGATTTTCCGGAGCAATGACAAATTTGTCTTTCACGACTCGCGGGGCTTCGAAGCTGGTTCTGCAGACGAATTCAAACGATTGAAGGAGTTCATCGCAGATCGTGCGGAGACGACGTTTCTCAAGAAATGAATTCATGCCATTTGGTAATAGCTTCAAGTTGGAATGTGCGGGTTGAAGCATCATTAACTGGTGATTATATTGAATAGGTACTGCATCCCAATGGATAAATTGGATCGGGCAATCCAACGTTCTGAAGAAATGTTTTTTGATGAATGTGACACGAGAAATGGTGACGGCATCTTCGGAAAGATTGCCTTGAGCTCACAATTTGTCCAGTGCCTGTGATTGTGGTGTTCACCAAGTTTGATGCATTGTTGGCAGTCGCGATGAGCAATCTAGCCGGTAATGATCGAAGGCTGCCACTAGAGGAGAAGAAGGCAAAGGCACGTGAGCTCATAGAGGAGATCTTTGTGAACGCCGATGTATGGGGACGTCTCTCTCAATTGAAGTATGCACCAAAAAGTAGTGTTCGGATTGGAGGTATGTATTCTATTTTCTAGTATATGATTGAGCTCATTGAATTTGCATACATGGAAGGAATGCACAACTCGGATGAGGGGTGTAACATACTGCTGGAAAATACAGCAGAGGCTCTGAATGAGGAGACCTTACAAATGCTATTTGTTACTGCACAGGAAAGAAGCATAGCATTGTGCATGAGATATGCAATTTGAGAGTAAGCACTGAAGTTAAAGATTCTTCAACAGCAGATACTATAACCTGATGTTATATCTATTTTGGACATGCAGCAGCAATCAGCACTTCCAAAATTCTTAATGGGAAACATTGATCCTACAAAATTTGCAAGATGGTTTCCACACTTTTGGGTGAGATAACTTTATATGAATCACAATCAGAGTTATGTTAATTGTGTTACATCATGGGAATTACAGACAGTGAGTTGTTGATTAGGGAAAATGATCAAAGATATTAAATCATTACATGACTTATATCCTGTGGAAATGACAGTATGTGAGTGGTGATGCTGATGATACCATGTCCATTCATTCTTCATTCTTCTCTTGGAATCACAGTTTGTGAGTTGCAACTTGTGGAATATGCCAGAAAGTAGTGGTCCTAATGTTGCCATGTCTGTTCATTCTGTATTCTGCTCTGCAAATTACAGGGAGTGAGCTATGCATTATGGAATGTACCAGAGAGTGATGATGCTGATGATGATGCCATGTCAATTTTTATTCTGTTCTGCAAATCACAGGGAGTGAGCTATGCATTATGGAATGTACCAGAGAGTGATGATGATGATGATGCCATGTCATTTTTTACTCTGTTCTGGACTTCACAGCCAGTGAGTTGTGGAATGTGGAATGTGCTAGAGAGTGGTGATGCTGATGATGCCATGTCATTTTCATTCTACTCTGGAAATCACAGCGTGTGAGTTGTGGATTGTGGGATGTGCCAGAGAGTAGTGATGTTGATGTTGATTCCATGTCCATTCATTCTTCATTCTGCTCTGCAAATCACAGGGAGTAAGCTGTGCATTATGGAATGTACCAGAGAGTGCTGATGATGATGCCATGTCATTTTCATTCTGTTCTGGATATCACAGCTAGTGAGTTGTACAATGTGGAATATGCCAGAGAGTGCTGATGCTGATGATGCCATGTCCATTCATTCTTCATTCTCCTCTGGAAATCACAGCTAGTGCGTTGCACATATGTGCCAGAGAGTAGTGATAGTGATGATGACATATCTATCTATTCTTCATTCTGCTCTGGCAATCACAGGGAGTGAGTTATGCATGATGTTGTAGAAGTGCCAGTGATTGGGTGATGCTGATGATGCCATGTCATTCTTCATTCTGCTCTGGAAATTGCAGGAAGTTAGTTGTGCATTGTGGAATGTGCTAGAGAGTAGTAGTGCTGATGATAATTATTATGTTCATTCATTCTTCATTTGTGCTCTGGAAATCACAGTTTGTGAGTCATACATTGTGGAATGTGGTGGAGAGTGGTGATGCTGATGATGCCATGTCCATTCATTCTTCAATCTGCTCTGGAAATCACAGGAAGTGAGTTGTGCATTTTGGCATGTGACAGAGAGTGGTGATGCTGATGATGCCATGTCCATTCAACCTTCATTCTGCTCTGGAAATTACAGTTTGTGAGTCATACATTATTGAATTTGCCAGAGTGGTGATGCTGATGATGCCATGTCCATTCATTCTTATTTCTGCTCTGGAAATCATAGGGAGTGAGTTGTGCATTGTGGAATGTGGTGGAGAGTGGTGATGTTGATGATGTCATGTTCATTCATTCTTCAATCTGCTCTGGCAATCACAGGAAGTGAGTTGTGCATTTTGTGACACAGATACCATATCCATTCATTCTTCATTCTGCTCTGGAAATTACAGTTTGTGAGTCATACATTGTTGAGTATGCCAGAGAGTGGTGATTCTGATGATGCTGTGGACTTTCTTCATTCTACTCTGGAAATCATAGTTTGTGAGTTGTACATTGTTGATGATCCTACCATTTATTTTTCATTCTGTTCTGCAAATCATAGGCAGTGAGTAGCACCTTGTGAAATTAGAGTTACTGATAATATTCTTCTTGCTATGTTAATCTTCTGTTTGGAAATGATAGTTTGTGAGTTTCACATAAAGGTTACAAAACAGTAGCAATTGAAATGATGTTCTCATTCTATTTCACAAATTACAGAATGTGGGTTATTTATTGTGCAATATTTCTCAAGTGTGATAATTGAATATTAATTGACATATTTCAATCTATAGCAGGTATATTATTAATGATATTTTTCCAGTACTGATTTAACTTATGTTATGTTATGTTTTTCTTTATTTAGTTGGTGAGCTTGCCAAACATTCAGCTGTTTATCAATTCATATGTTATATTTGATCAAATGTAGACTGTAAGTTACAATTCACCTGTATCATTATGACAATCTTACAACCTCATTTTTGTGATAATTGTAGAAGGTATATTTCATGCCATAGTATATAGACAAGACTCAGTTAAGAATGATGAATTTATTTATTTATTCCAATAGAAGGTGCCTAGTATATTGTTCATTTGATACTTGCACTGTTTTATTCACTAAATGCTTCATCATTTCAAGGCTGTAAGTTGTTTTTGAAATCCTATATCATACAGAATCGACATCTGTTTATGACATTGTTTTATCAACTGCAGGATGTAAATTATTTTCAATTTTCTTGTGTGGAACATGTTAATATCTAATCTATCATATCATTATATTCATCTTAGAAGGTAAGAGTTAATTATATAGATAAAACTATTTGATATCTCATTTTTATAGATGGTGAATGTCATTAATTATTTTTTCCATGTATTTTTATATCATTAATTATCATGATGCAGATTGTTCACAACATGAGAGTATGTGAATTGCTTCTATTGCTATTTTGGTTCTAATATTTATTATTCAGTCCAATATTGATCTGAATCAATCAGCCTTTATGGAACCCCATCATATGGTAAATTCTTCATTCATTTCACTTTGTATTCAATAACATTGAAGACTATAGGATACATGGCAGCAAAGTGCACTCATAAGTATTGGTATGTTTTCTTAGAAAGAATATTTTTGTTCCAAATAAAATTGCTATATAGATGTACTCCTTGTTCTGGAGCATTCTTCTATCTTTTCCATAAAAAAGATCCTCAACCACTTCAATCTGCTGTTACAAAGTACGAGAAATCAAACATACCTACAAAGGTGAAATTGGCCATGGAGGAGGTTTTCAATCAATATGGCCAAGTATCTAAGAAGGAAAAGATTGAGATGATCTTAAATGTTGTTCTTCAGAATCGGATGAGTATGTAAAGCATATCATGTCATTAATATTTTATTGAATGACCACTATATTTGTAGTAATCTAATGATCCATTGGAGTCTTGTTCATGAAAGTGAAAACAAGTTGTTTTGATTTTAAAAAATAGATGTTGAAATAGAAAAGAAAAAGAATTGTAACAACAAGATCTAGATCCATAGAAATGTACCCAGTCAGCCTTGTGTGTACCAGCTTGTATCATGCCATGAATTACATGTTTGTATGGAGACAATGTAGCAAAAATAGTATGATATGTCATATATGACTAGAGTAAGTGCTCAAATAATGTCCTGATTTACTTGCACAGGAGAAACAATAGCACACTGTGGATAGTAAGATAACTGAATTTCAGCAGGTTATGCATACACAATTCAGTTTTTTTCTCCACTGAAAGTCATTAATTTCAGTTATCTACTAAATCCATATTTTGCACAGATTCAGTGGAAAAAAATCAATGAATTTTCTCATGTCTTGTAGCTTAGTCCAGTGACCTTGTTGACCATGTTAGAACAAGCATCGAGTTCACTAAGTGAGTCTCAACATTTGAATTGAAATTCATTTGAAACACAGACTGAAATTTGGTTCATAATCCAGGGAATATTGGTCCTCAATCCAAGAAAGATGATAATATATATTACTAAAACTAGACACAACTGCAACATATTAATCATGTCAAATCCTAATGCATATGTTCAAGTGCAAAAACAATTGTGAAGTCCATTTTGAGCTACCCGTATACCTAAGGTAGAGGTCATTTGATTCTGACCAACATCATATGTAAAGTGTTGCTTTTGCATAAGTCAGCATGACAACCTCAAAAATCAAAAATCAAAAATCAATTGATCCATGATATTGTACAGAAATTTAGTTACAAGATAATCTTCAGAAACCACTGAACTAGATTTTGTATTAGCACTAATATACAAAGCCATTTAGTCTGAGAATTATGATTCAATTTTGAGTGATCTTGAGGGGCCTTCTCATGGGTGGAAATAAAACATTGCTCATCAAGATCAAATAACAATTCTGACTCCATTTGGTTTGTAAAGTGCTAATACAAAATCTAGTTCAGTGGTTTCTGAAGATTATCTTGTAACTAAATTTCTGTACAATATCATGGATCAATTGATTTTTGATTTTTGAGGGCTGTCATGCTGACTTATGCAAAAGCAACACTTTGCACGTGATGTTGGTCAGAATCAAACAACCTCTACCTTACGAAACTAAAACTATATCAGCCTCATGGTCTGATGGTTAAGTGATGGTCCACTCATTGTGTATGGTCCAGCTGCCTCCAAGCATGTCATCAGTTTGATCCCTGCAATGGGCAGTTTTTTTATTAACTAAAATTTTATGGATGTCAGTGGTCTAATATGTGTAATGCAAACTGAGAAAACAGCTCAATTATTTTTGTGGCTTACAATGAGGCACAAACTTTCTGCCCGTGACATAAATTTCACTGGATAGAGCTAGTAAATCACTGAGATATAGAGCTGAAAGGAAGGGCATTGTGTTGTGAATATGAGCTAATGATTCTGCAAAGTTCAGTGAAAAACTTGAAATACTCAGAATTTCAAAGTGGACTGATCAGTGGGTTTTTTTCTTCATATATTTATCCACTGAATGCCTATTTAAAATACTGATTTACTGCTGAATTTCACAATGTCATTTTACTTTCCACATTCTTTGAAACAGGAATGCCCAGACTAGATCCACCAATGAATTGCCACTAGTAGGAGACTTGCATAGTGAGAGCAAAAAGCATACAAGAATCCCAACTACCACTACTGTAAAACAAATGCACGAGTTTTCAGTCCCCCCATTTTCACCACTCACAATCAAAATCTCGACTCAGCAGACAAAAGATGTCACAACACAAGAGACAGTCATGTTATGATTCAACTTGACCAAAAAGTATAGACCTACACAGAAAAATGGAATATGAGAATAACCGAGACTTGAAAGAAAGGAATCACATGGACAGGACACAATGTTGAGTTCATCACAATCAGTAGTAGTACCCCACTCCTCCATAGCCAAACAAACAAAAAAAGGCTGAGAGAACGAAAGAGAGAAAATGCACAAGAAACGAGACGACAATCTTTCCATCCGTCCATCGTATGCGACCGACGAACGAAAAACAAAAAAAGAAACAAATACCGTACACCGTCCTCACCAACTCGCATGTCGCATCCCCGTCATTCCAGTAATCGGCGCCGACAGAGGATGCACGCCCACATGTTGTGGAGGCGGAGGACGAGCAGGATAAACAGCTACCCATGTTCCCTGCAACTGTCCCTGTGGTCCCTGATGCACTGGTGACACCGGCACAGAAACCGGTGCTGGTGTCGGCACAACATGGTATTGCGGAAACGACACATATACCGGCTGAAGCTGAAAAGGTGAGACGGTGGCAATCATGGGAGGAGGCGGGGCTAGAGGTGCTACAGGATGCGGATGAGATGCTGGAGCTGATGAAAGCGGATGATGGGACGGGTGCTTGGATGGCGACGCACCGCCGTTCGGAGCACCGACTGAAAGCTGAGAATGAGAGCCAGAGCTACATGCGCCTTTCGGGGGCGTGATCGCGATCGCATTCGTCTTGGGTCCGTCTGTGCCATCTGACGAAGCACCAGTTCGATTACGGTGATTCATCGTAAAATTAGCACCCGATGACGTCTGCGACACGCTCAGAATCGGAAAGGGCGTGACACCGGTGTTGGCGGCCGTTGCGGTGGTGGTGACACCTTTCGAGCCAACAGTGGCAAGCAACGAAACTGTCTCCGAGCCCGACGTCTTCCCGTCATACTCTCCTCTCGATCCAGACGATCCAGACTCGGAAGACGAGGACTTGGAACCTTGACCGCTGTGATTCTTGCCGACATCCAACCCCGACCCAGAATCCACATCCGACTGTAATGGCGACGCCTGCCCTCCATCTCCATGTCCCCCACTCTCCGACCCAGACGACGACGCCATCTTGCCATGCATCCCATCCACCTCTCCACCAACTAACCATCCCATCCCATCCACCCCCAACACACCACACTTGCCCGTATCGACCGAAGACGATCTCAACCGATCGACAATCTCCCTCGTCCTAGACGTCTTCTTTCGCTTCGCGCTCGTCGCCGTCAAGAACGCAGGCAACAACGTCGTTGGGTTGCTGAAGGTTGGAGCAGGAGCAAGAGGTGATACAAAGGTCGACGACCCAGTGAGAGGTGATGGCGACGAAGGGTACGACCCAGATGCGGGCGACGTCGTCGGCGATGAATGCGAGGGCTGCGAACTCGACGAACGCGTCGACCCAGCACTCGTCACCCGACGGGGACCAGGGGACATCGATCTAGACTTGGCAGAGGGAGTGAATTGCGAACTGGCTGCTTCGGACGACGACTCGTGGCTGTCCTCTGCAATAGGCGCTGTCCTCTCACCGATACATCCTGCGGCCGGTTTCGACATCGACGGCGAAAGGGGCAACGAAGACGAAGACGAGCAAGGAGAGATGGACCTCATAGATTCCCAGAATCCCTGCGAATCTTTCTTCAACCCGGGACTGAAATTCGTCGGCGACGATGAGCCAAGAGGATGCGTGAACGTGAAGCCATCACCCGGTGGAGATTCCAGACTCCCAGTGCCCGGGCGAATCGTCGACGCCTTTGTGGATGAATGCGCCGAGGAATCGACGGGCGTCAACGACCTCACAGGCGTCGTCTGTGCAGACACTCCCTGCCCAGATGGTGACACCGAAATGTGTGACAGCGATCCTTGACGGAAAGACCCGTTTAGCGAAGGATACAACACCGCAGTTCTGGGCGATTCGCGACCATCTCGATTTGAGCCCGGCGCGTCCGAGGACATGGACGAGGAGAATCGACGGAGAAGCTTGACGGGGGTGGACGGATCCGACAGAGCAGGCGTCTCGCATACAGCCACGTGGTCCGCATCGACCTCGACGCCGAGCGTCTCCGCATCGTTGTCTCCGTGGACTTGAGGTGCTTCTACGCGCGTCGCTGCCCCGATAGGTGTATGCGGAGGAGGATCCGAGTCTGTCGTGGTCGTCGCGGATTCGTATCCATGGTCGGTCTCTGTCTCCTTATCACAGTCGCGAACCCATTGATATTCGTCCCGACCCAAATTTGGCTTGTTTGGATACCGAGGCGAATGAGGCAAAGGGGCAGAAGTAGGGGAAGAAAAAACGTGCGAATGGGGCGCGAATGCCCTGGCTTGATTCGGGTCACGGCTCGTGGGAGATGGTGCACCTGACAGCGCACAGCACATGGAAGAAGCACATCAGCACTACACAGGAGATAGAGCGAAAGAACACGAGGCTGGGGATTGAAAGACATCGTCACGAACAATCGACCACAGAGACAGACCCCACGCACAACGAAAAGAGAATGGGAAAGACAACGAAGACAAGTCCAACTCACCAATGTGCTGAGTACTATACCAATATCCATGACCTTGTGCTGACGTGACGCGACCACTAGGGAGCCACGGTGGGAACTGTAGTGATGGAACGCCATACTGAACCGGGGGAGGTGGTGGAAAGCGGAACGAGTGCATATGGGGGGTTGCAGGAGGTCCGCGGTGCGGGGAAGGGGCGTACCACCAGGCTGATGGCGAATCCGGCTTCATTTCTTGTCTGGAGCTCGAGGGAGGCGGTGGTCGCCTCTCATCAGAGTAAGAGGTCGACTTGGATGGATCAGAGCGACTGGAACCAATATCCGGGTCCCATTGAAACTCCTCGGCTCTCCAGCTCGACAATGGAACTTGGACATCGACTGCCGACTTGGCGTTCTCGACGACCCACCGCAAGACTACCCCGGGCGGCCCGACGAGCTCCTGCGCCACAAGCGCCCAGCTCGCCCTCCCTTCCTCCACCTGTACCTCATCCATCTCAAGTCCCAAATCCGACGACCTCTTCTTCCCAGCACTCTTCTCCTTTCGATACGTCACCTCCCGTTCGTCGTCGTCGTCGTAATTCCGCTCCACACACCGCATGACGTCAATCCCAAGCCCATGCCACCCGGAAAAGCCAGCTGCGGCCTCGTAGGACTCCAACACGGATTCCGCCACGCCATGCACGGACGTGCACGCGCGTGCATCCACATGACACCTCCTCTTTCGGTCTCGCTGCTGATTCAGACTTGGCGCAGACATGGAAACGGTCGTACCAACCACGAGAATGTCCCGCCGAAAATAGTCGACAGCCTGATTGGGTGCGAGTACTGCCCGGAAGAGACCCTTGCGACGGGATAGAGGGGAACGGAGGAGCGAAGCGTGGTAGTGGGGTGGTTTAGGCCATTGTGAGTGTGAAGGGTGTCGACGCCTCAGATGCGATGTCGGATGTACAGATCGAGGTGTCGCAGATGGTCGAGGGATCGGTGGAACATCTGGTGAAAAAGTCGATGGTGGTGTGGAAGGTGTCGAGGGGGAGGAGGAGACGATAGGAGAGCCAGAGGTAGAGGGGTCGCTCGTGCTCAAGTAAGCTATCCGCAGAAACCTGGAGTGCGACGCACCGCGCGAGAGGAGCGCATCGCGATGGGCAGCTGGCGAGGGCGGGTAGTCCCAGGTGACCGAGGTGTAGGCTGTCTCCCACCAGCGTGTTGCACGATCTAGTGCAGACGGGGCTTGTCCATGAAGAGAGCTCGTCCGACGAGTGGTGTGCATCGACTGTGCGCCGTCCTTTTACGGACAGCGGGAGAAAAAAAGACAAGGAGGAGAACGTTGTGGTTGTCGTCGTCGACAACAAAAACGCGAGTAAAGGAAGATGAAAAATCAAAGAAACATCCGCCGTGTTGTGGAGAGAGATGGATGTCAGAGTGGAGCTCTTTTTGATTCTTTGGATCGGATTATCGTGTCGTGAATCGACCCGCCTTACACGTGCCCTTCCCGCGCAATCCCGTCAGAGTCAGTGACATTACAACATCGTCAACAAGAAAAAAAAAAAGTAGTCTACGTCGTAAAAGCGTGTCCATGTCCACATTAAATATCATAAAATAATCGAACAGCGTCCTCGTGCAAAGTTCATAGCGTGACATCGATGTGCGCGATCCCGCCCTGCGTCACATCCCTTCTCTCCACCTCTGGTATCGTACTGTTCGTCCCTTCGCGAAGACGTGCACGTTGTCGGGCTGGCACAGGCTCGGTTGTACGAGCAGGCGCAGACGATCCCTCTCGCGGCTCAGGCTGTTCCCCCACCGGACCGTGCGGATTGGGCAGCGGTTCAATCGACAGTGACTTGAGACCCGCAAGTCGAGCAGGCGCAGACGATCTCTGCTGTTCCCCCACCGGAGAGTGTGGATTGTGCAGTGGTTCAATCGACAGTGAGTTGAGACCCGCGAGTCCAGAAGGTGGATTGAGCCATTCTGTGTTACCATCTGCGTGCTGCCCCGATCGCGAAGACCCCAAAATGCTCGATGTTGCGAGCGATGGATACCGCGAGGCCGTACCGTTTGAGCTCGATCCCCATCCCGCGGCCGACGAGATGGTGCCAGACGATGTGCTCCCCTTTCCAAACTTGGTAGACGTGAGCAGGGGAAACCCGCCAGGCCCATCGACCGCCGACGACATCGGACCAGATGGTGTCATATTTGAAACCTGTTCGTCAGGTTTCGCCGCGGCCAATGCGGGGAGAGTGCCATCTTCTTCGCATGTCCTCGGCGTGTCTGGAATCTCCGCAACCGGGGTAAGGGGAGCCTCAGTGCCGGGTGCAGGAGTTCGAGCTCGTCTCCGAGTGGACTTGCGGCGAGGTACAGTCAAAGAGTTGCTCCGGCGAGAAACAGCGTCAGAGAAAAACGCGGCGTGATCCAATGGTGCAGAGTTTTGCGAATAGATCGATTCGGTGTCCACTTCATCCCACTCCTCCTCCTCCTCCTCCTCTTTTTGTGTAGGCACCACCTCGCCTTCCTCCTTTTCAGCTCTCTCTGCATCTCGAACGGCATCGCGCTCTGCCTCTGCAATCAACCGTTCCACGTCGGCACGAATGACTGTCGTGTTCAGGGTCGAGGAGCGACTAAGCGAAATATCAAGAGACAGGGGAGGCGAAGGAGAAGCTACCTCCGAAGCTCGCGCACGTGACTGGAGCACTCGGTGCAGAAATAGGGTTTGTTTGGGAGACGTAGATGGACTGGCGCTATCACCAGACGCCTGCCGAGGTGGGGTGCCGCCCGATGCTAACCAGAGAGACTCGGAAGATGGCTGGAAATACGTGCGGAGTGGCGGTATGCTCGGAGTCAAACTAGATACAGATCCAGAAGTGTGGAGACCAAAAGACAGGCTGAAATGACTTTCTCCGATGCGGGAGGGAGGAGGTATGGTCGGAGACTGAAGTGGAAGAGGCGGCCACGAAGCTGGAGATATGAGAGGCTCTGTCAATGTAGAAGGGCTCTTTCCATGACGAAAAGGGTATTTCGACCCCATGAAAGTTGTGCTCATGATCTGTGGGGTACCTTGAGGATCGTGTGCGGGGTTAGAGACTCTGGTGAACTTGTGCCGACGGTAGCGCTTGAGGAGATTCAGAAGGAGCACTATGAGCAAGGAACCCCCGAGCGCAGTCCCAATGATGATGCCTGCGATGGCCCCAGGAGATACCGAGGAAGATGTATGAGCCGAAGTCGCCGACTGTGACGCGGTCGCGGGCTGCGTGGTGGTAGTGGATGCGACGAGGACCGCCATGGTCAGAAAGGAAGGAAAGAGAGTAGAAATTTACCTGTGGACTGCGGAATAAAGAACATCGATTATGGTTGCGGCCTTGCGATGAAACCCGTCCGTCAAGGGCTGTGTACAGTTTCGCACAGCGGACTTGATTACCCTCAAAGTTATCTATGTACTTCTCTCTCTACTAGAGTCATCGCCGCTCTTCTTCCACCAGCGTTCCATCACTGCCTTCGCAGGACACGCCGTCGACTCGGCGTTGTCTCCTTCGAGCTTGTACATCTCCAGACAGCACAGGTACAACTTTCGCACGTACTCGTCGCACTTTTCAGGGCGGTAGACGTTGCGCGAGAGACATCCCTGCAGTGCGCACGCTGTCGAGTTGTTTCCTCAATACTATGAAACGCCGCAGTCGCTGGCACGTACCTTCTTCCTGACACGTCTGCGGTTGGCCTGGCGAGCGTGGAGTTTGGGAGGACATGCCAACCCCCGCCTTAACATCGCCCCCACTTACTCCAGTGCTGGCGTAACATATTACGTAACACACGGTTACGTACAAAAAAAGCAGCAGAAATTAACTCTCGCTTCGGGCCGAAGTTCGGCAAAGCAGTTCTTAATGTCACTCTCATCCATTCATCCCAGATCCGGGCCAGTGAACACAAGGAATCCCTCGAGGCCGCTACGATTACTTCAAATCGTCGCGTTCGTAGTAATGTTCTGCCACTCCCAGTAACTCTGGCGAATCTTCGGTGCACCACAACTCAATAACGACGGTTTCTTGTTCCACAATCATGGTCCAGAATTCCATGTCACCCGAATCCTACTCGGATGGCAGAGAGGGACCCACCGTGAAATGCTGTTACCGTGGGTCTCGCCTGCCAGCACCACCTGTGGGATTCACCTCCCTTTCCCTTTCCTCCATCTCCCATCTCCTCGAGCAGGAAGTACCCCTCCTCCCCACGTGCATCCCGTAATTGCAACCAATCCATCCGGGGTCGCGCCTCTTGCATGCCCCCGTCGCCTCTACAAGCTGGCCAACTCCCCGCATAGGGCGTAAGATTGGAAGTTGGTACCCCAAACGGCCTCGGACGGGCAGCGGTCGGGGTAGCGGTGCCCCCTGACGAGAGCTTTCGCAGGCTCGAAACCGCTATTTATCCCACTCCCTTATCTGCCCCCTACTTGTACTGTACATCGTCTCCCAAGCGTATCGGTGGTCCGGCCATAATCCTCGGAGAGGGGCGTCAGACGGACGAGCAAGCAGATTTGACAGCTCGAGCATCCCTCTTCGCACATAGACAAAGGACTATGGTCTTCGGTCATAGTCCCGCACACAAAGTTCGAATTTAGAGGCTCATCATCGCAAAATGTTACCTCACTGACTCGACCCGCACCACACCAAATCAAGATGGCCAGTACTCGCTCCCGCCAACGTCAAGGAGAGAAGGATGATGATGAGGCTGAAGACGATGCACTGGACACAATTTGTGCCCGACTCTGAATCTCGTTGGGTATGGTCACCGTTATGGTATACTGTACCTTGGGAGCCCGTCTTCTAGCTGGGATATCTGTTTCATCACCTCTTTTGCTAATTTCTCCCGACTCGCCGAGGCTAAACCTTTTTCAGTTGAAGATTCGAGATTCCGAGTTGCACCGATCGAACGTCTCAATTATAAGTAGTAACCTCCACCCATGACCTCGTTCTGCCTCGTTCTCCACCTCTCTTTCTCGGTGTTTGAAGATGGCCTCCGAGAAAAATGATTACAAGGCTCGGAACTCTTCCAAAGGCTCCTTGAAAGACGAAGAGTTTGCTACTTCGCCTCAGCCGCAAAAGCTCCATAGGCAGCTCAAAAGTCGACATGTGGCCATGATCAGGTATACCCTATCCACCTTCACCTTCCCCTCAATCCTAATGTCCCTCGAGTATTGGTGGTGTCATTGGCACAGGTCTGTTCATCGGAACTGCCAACTCCCTCGCGAATGGTGGACCCGTCGGTCTTTTGCTCGGTTATGTGACCATGGGCACAATTACGTTGGCGGTCATGGTAATTCGTTTTTTCTTCCAAAGTACTCCCGCTGACGGTCCCCCGCAAGGTATCGTTGGGCGAAATGGTCGCATATTTACCCATCGCAGGTGGTCATATCAGGCTTGCAGAACGCTTTGTGAATCCAGCGTTATCATTTGCCATGGGTTGGAATTACTGGTGCAACATGACCATCGTTGGTGCGTTTGATCCTCGTTCGATCCTGATTTCGCTCGCTGACTTGCATTCCTAGTGCCTGGTAAGTATTAGTTCTCTTTCTCATGTCACGGGACCGCATAAACACATGTTCCAGCCGAGTTGTCCGCTGCTGCTCTGCTGATAAATTACTGGCACCCACATGTCAACAGTGCAGTCTGGGTGTTCATATGTATGATTGTCGTCATCACCATCAACATGCTCGGCGCTGGTGCCTATGGGGAGGCCGAGTTTATGTTCGCGTGAGTGATCAATCGATGCTTTATTGTTCCTACTCACCAATGCACTGCATAGTTCCATCAAGGTATTCACTATCACTGGTCTCATCATATTGGGCATTATCCTTGACCTCGGAGGTGGCCCCGACCACGATCGTATCGGTTTTCGCTACTGGAAGAACCCAGGTCCCTTTGTTCAATATAAAGGAATCTCCGGCGCAACTGGCCAGTTCCTTGGGTGGTGGGCTTCCCTTCAAAACGCCGCTTTCTCTTTCACTGGCACTGAGATCGTTGCTGTAAGCTGAATCTCTCGATCCCCGCCCCGTCCGTCTATTCACTTTATTAGATGGCAGCTGCGGAGACCAAGAATCCTCGCCGTAATCTTCCCAGGGCAATTCGCCGCGTATATATCCGTATCCTCCTGTTTTACATTCTGGGCACTTTCGTGATCGGTCTACTCGTCCCTTCCAATCACCCGCAACTGGTGCTCGCAAGCGGCACCGCGGCTTCGCCATTCGTCATAGCAATACAGAATGCTGGAATTAAATATCTCCCCTCGGTATGTAATGACACCACCTAAATCACCACAGGTATTCATTGCGCGACAGATTATCAATGTCTGTCTATTGAGTTCTGCGTGGTCAGCCGCATCCAGTGACCTCTACACTTCCTCGCGCGCTCTCTGTGAGGTTTGTGCTGTTCATTGATTTAAGCGACTAACCCAACTGTATGGATAAATAGATGGCTTGGCCATCGTCGGCAACGCACCGAACATATTTGCAAGGACCTCCAAGTCTGGACTTCCCTATGTCTCGGTTATCTTCTGCTCGCTGTTTGCTCTACTTGCATTCATGGCTGTATCCAAAGGTGCTGGAAGGGTCTTCATCTGGTTTTCCAACATGACATCAGTCGCCGCCCTCACGACGTGGTTCGGTATCTGCGTCACCTATATTCGTTTCTACAGCGGGACGAAAGCGCAAGGTATCAATCGCAGGACCCTTCCATACTATTCTCGCCTTCAACCGTTCGCCGCGTGGTATGGGGCCGTTTGGATCTTTAACATCTGTTTGGTATGGTTCTCATCTTCTCTCTCGACCTCAACTGAGGTTCTGATCTCATTCCAGTTCATCGGCTGGAGCGTCTTCCTCAAGAACGGCTGGAACACCACAAACTTTGTTACGGACTACTTTCCTTTCATCCTGTTCCCTCTTCTATACGTCGGAGCCATGTTCTACTACCGTGTGCCGCCCGTCAAGCCGGAGGACATGGATTTCGTGAGCGATATTGCACAGATTGAGGCCGACGAGACCCCAGAAGAGCCACCCAAAAACATATTGGACGCTGTCTGGAAGTGGCTGGTGAGTGTCATGATGTCGTCTCCTGCATCACGTCTCATTTCATGCCGAAGATGTGAAAGCAAATGTGATGCATTCTCATGTTATTACGCATACCTGTGTTGTAACCATTTCGTAGCGATTTATATATTCGTTCGCCACTCGATCTTTTGTCCGGCACAGATCATCGGGTAGTTCACTGCAAGTGAAGGGCAAGCGTGGGCACTCTTTCTATTACGCACACACGACAGGAGGAATTGCCAGTGATATCTCGCATTGGCAAAGTTGCCAGTGGGCAAAGCAGTCCAATGTGCTATCTGAACTGGGCTCTCAGACGCCGACCGTCATCCATTCCATTCACACAGATCCTAGTAGTATGGTGCTCCCAGATGAGCCAGTGAACACAAGTAACTCCTCGCTGAGCTCGCCGCTGTGCGCGCGAGTACGATACGATCACTGCCATCAAATCGTCGCATTCGTAATACTCACAGTGACAACTCAATAACGACTGTTTCTTGTTCCACAATCGTGGACCAATTCCCGGTATAAGTTCGAATTTAGTGGCTCATCATCGCCCAATGTTACCTCACCGACTCGACCCGCACCACAGGTCCACACCAAATCAAAATGTCCAGTACTCGCTCCCGCCAACGTCAAGGAGAGAAGGAGGAGGAGGCTGAAGTCGATGCACTGGACATTGTACCTGACTCTGAATCCCGTTGAAATATGGTCACCGGGTATACCTATTCTCCTAGGGCGGCGCCGAACGGGCCCAGGATAACACTTCTTGGACGTCATAACCCATACGTCGTGTGGCACAATGCCATTCCCAGCTTTGACTTGTCATCCGGGTCCTCTGAAGCCGAGAATGAAGCAGTGACCAATATGCCTTGAATGACATAGTGGCAATTGGTGCACTCCAACACTCAAACCGAATGGTCATCGAGAAGCTTAACCCACTTGAAGAGACCCAGAGACCACATTCCAGGCCATCGATGATGCAGTGATGGATACAAGAGCAGCGCGGGAAAAGGTGCCACTGGTAGTGGGTGACGTAGCAACTCACTGGCAGATGAGGTGTCAGATGATTGAAAGTGACGAACCCAAGTATTACTAACACATACCCAGAAGGAGGCGCTACAGGGTGCGCTGTGGTAGAGTTCGATGATTGATTGATTGATTTGTATGCACGAAGCTGGAGTGGTCGCACTTGCACAGCAGCCTACGAGAATTCATTTTGAACCTAACAATCAAGGTCTATTCTCATGTGTTGCTAGACTTCTAATGGTTAGGTTAGGGTTAACGTTAGTTAACCGGCATCATCGGGTTATTTCAGAGTTGACCTCCCTCAGGCTGTGTGACACACTGTACATGGTCCATTTCAGGTCGCTCGCATGCTTCAATCTGCCCAGTATCTTGTATGATATCTGTTTCATCACCTCTTTTGCTGTTTCCTCCCGACTCGCCAAGGCTGAACTTTCTTTCTCAGAGCTGTTGGGGATCCGGGATTCCGAGTAGGAACCGATCAAACGTCTCAATTATAAGTAGCAACCATCTACGGCCCATGACCTCGCTCTCCCTCGCTCTCCCTCTCCGACCTTTCTCGGTGTTTGAAGATGGCTTACGAGAAAAATGATCACAAGAACTCTTCCGAAGGCTCCTTGAAAGGTGAAGAGTTTGCTACTCCGGCTCAGCCGCAAAAGCTCCACAGGCAGCTCAAAAATCGACATGTGGCCATGATCAGGTATATCCTAACCCCCTTCCACTTCCTCTCCGTCCTAATATCCCTCGAGTATCGGTGGTGTCATTGGCACGGGTCTTTTCATCGGAACTGCCAACTCCCTCTCAAATGGTGGACCCGTCGGTCTTTTGCTCGGTTATGTAACGGTGGGCACAATTGCGATGGCGGTCATGGTAAGTCGTTCTTTCTCCTCCAAAGTACTCCCGCTGACATTGCCCCACAAGGTATCATTGGGCGAAATGGTCGCATATTTACCCATCGCAGGTGGTCATATCAGGCTTGCAGAACGCTTTGTGAATCCAGCGTTTTCATTTGCTATGGGCTGGAATTACTGGTACCACTGGACCATCTCTGGTGCGTTTGATCCTCGTTTGATCCTAATTTCGCTGACTAACTTATATCCCTAGCGCCTGGTAAGTATTAGCTCTTTGTCCTATCACGAGACTACATAAATATGTGTTCCAGCCGAGTTGTCCGCTGCTGCTCTCCTGATAAATTACTGGCACCCACATGTCAACAGTGCAGTCTGGGTGTTCATATGTATGATTGTCGTCATCACCATCAACATGTTCGGCGCTGGTGCCTATGGGGAGGCCGAGTTTATGTTCGCGTGGGTGATCGATCGATGCTTTATTGTTCCTACTCTCCAATACGTTGCCTAGTTCCATCAAGGTGTTCACTATTACTGGCCTCATCATTTTGGGCATTATCCTTGACCTTGGAGGTGGCCCCGACCACGATCGTATCGGTTTTCGCTACTGGAAGAACCCAGGTCCCTTTGTTCAATATAAAGGAATCTCAGGCGCAACTGGCCGGTTCCTTGGGTGGTGGGCTTGCCTTCAGAATGCCGCTTTCTCTTTCAATGGCACTGAGATTGTTGCTGTAAGTTGAATCTCTCGATCCCCTCCCCGTCTATTCACTTCCTTAGATCGCAGCTGCAGAGACCAAGAATCCTCGCCGTAATCTTCCCAGGGCAATTCGCCGCGTATACGTCCGTATCCTCCTGTTTTACATTCTGGGCACTTTCGTGATCGGTCTACTTGTCCCTTCCAATCACCCGCAACTGGTGCTCGCAAGTGGCACCGCGGCTTCGCCATTCGTCATAGCAATACATAATGCTGGAATTAAATATCTCCCCTCGGTATGTAATGACACCACCTAAATCACCGCAGGTATTCATTGCGCGACAGATTATCAATGCCTGTCTATTGAGTTCTGCGTGGTCAGCCGCATCCAGTGACCTCTACACGTCCTCGCGCGCTCTCTGTGAGGTTTGTGCTGTTCATTGATTTAAGCGACTAACCCAACTGTATGGATAAATAGATGGTTTGGCCATCGTCGGTAACGCACCGAAGATATTTGCAAGGACCTCCAAATCTGGACTTCCCTATGTATCGGTCATCTTCTGCTCGCTGTTTTCTCTACTTGCATTCATGGCTGTATCCAAAGGTGCTGGAAGGGTCTTCATCTGGTTTTCCAACATGACATCAGTCGCCGGCCTCACGACGTGGTTCGGTATCTGTGTAACCTATATTCGCTTCTATAGCGGGACGAAAGCGCAAGGTATCAATCGCAGGAGCCTTCCATTCTATTCTCGCCTCCAACCGTTCGCCGCGTGGTATGGGGCCGTTTGGATTTTTATCATCTGTTTGGTATAGTTCTCATCTTCACTCTCGACCTTAAATGAGGTTCTGATCTCATTCCAGTTCATTGGTTGTAGCGTCTTCCTTAAGAACCACTGGAACACCATAACCTTTGTTACGGACTACCTTCCTTTCATCGTGTTCCCTCTTCTATTCGTCGGAGCCATGTTCTACTACCGTGTGCCGTCCGTCAAGCCGGAGGACATGGATTTCGTGAGCGATATTGCACAGATTGAGGCCGACGAGACCCCAGAGGAGCCACCCAAAAACGTGTTGGAGGCTATCTGGAAGTGGCTGGTGAGTGTCATGGTGTCGTCTCGTCTGCATCACGTCTCATATGTCTTGACCAAGATGTGATACATTGTCATGTATTACGCATACCCGTGTTGTAACGATTTCGTAGCGATTTTTATATTCGTTCGCCACTCGCTCTTTTGCCCGGCGCAGATCATCGGGTAGCTCACAGCAAGTGAATGGCAAGCGTGGGGGCACACTTTCAATGAGCTTCAAGCTTCCAGTTGAGTTAGTACACCTATATACGTTACTACTTTGCCAATTCTTGTGTTCAAACAAGGTAAATAGGAGACTCTGTTTGGACCATCAGACCGCGTCTTCAACAGCTGAAAATCCTTTCACCGCCGAAACATGTCCAATCTCGACTCCTTTCAAATGGGTACATACAAAATGTAAGTACTCATCATATCATACACTCAATCATGTCTCGTATCCGGGACATTCAGCCGTTAGATGGGACAACGCCCAGTAAGTTGCGCTACCAGAACTGTGAGCCCAAGTCAAGAGTAGCGAGCGCACATCATACCGAGTTCAGGGGGTCGGGGCAAAGAGTGCAACGGTAGCGCACGCTGCCATGCAGGTACCGAGACCCGCATTGCACCCAATGATGGCAGCAGGAGCGCCAACGACGGTCACCCCGAATGTGAATCCGGCTGCAGCATAGCAAGCGACCGCAAGGCCATTGCATCCTGATCGACGGAGGCGAGGATGTGTGAGTACATGTCCAAGGATCCATGTCGTGACGACGACGCTCACCAGTTTGGCAGATACCATACGCAAGCGGTCCTGCAAAAGCAAGGGGCGCGGCGGATGCAGCGAGAGTAAGTGCGGTGATCGACTTCAAGTTCATGGTGGTGTGGAGAAAAGTCAGTCGTTGTGGGTAGTAGCGATTTATATATTCGTTCATCAGCCCCTTTTTTGTCCGGCGCAGATCATCGCACAGTAAGTGGGGGCAAGTCTGGGGATTACGTGCATATACTCATGTTCACAGCTTTACACGTTGTGTGTACACACGATCTGCGGTCCAGCCGGAGAGGGCGTGCATGATGCATGTCGATAAGAAAAAATACGCCCAATCAATGAGCGGGCAATGGTTGCTTGTCCGTCTTATATAGGGGTATATTGGTTATTTGGCCAAAGATAACCCGGCAAGGGCGGGCCTCTCCTCCGAGTCGTCGAGACTTCCCTGAAATGGCCAGTTTCGGGGTAAGCCCAAAGGTGGGACCTTCTATCCTCGGCGCATACTTATGATATTGCCACTCTAAATATGCGATGATGGGCGTGCTGCGACCTTGCTGAAGCATGTCTGTATCCGGGTCATTATGGAGTGACTGCAAGGAGGCGGGACCATCGATTATGCCTTGGCTGAGTCCAATTGGATGATAACGGACCTGAAAGCTTGATTGTTTATCACAGACCCTCTATTGGCTTCTCTTCTCGCCAGTCACAACCTGTGGGCCCAATATACCCTCTATGGTAACCGCCACCGCCGCTCTTCGTGCCTCTTCCACCGGCGTTCAATCTGTTCAGGACGCGCCGTTGACTTCGGTGTTGTCTCCTTCTATCTTGTACATCCCCACATAGCACATATACATACAGCTTTCGCGCGTACTTGTCGCACTTTTGAGGGCGGTAAGGTGTTACGGCGCACCCTCAAGCTTACATGACACACTCAACGATTCCCTCCAATTTCCACATGGGTACGCACAAAGTGTAAGTACTCATTTTATGTACAATCAATCATGTCTCATATCCGGGACATTCAGCCGTCAGATGGAACCCCGAACACCCAGTTGAGCTAACCAGAACTGTGAGCCCAAGTCACGAGCAGCAAGTGCACCATCATACCGAGTTCAGGGGGTGGGGGCAAAGAGTGCAACTGTAGCGCACGTTGCCATGCAGGCACCGAGACCCACATTGCACCCAACGATAGCAGCGGGAGCGGCAGCGAGGCCTACGATTGGCACCCCGAATGTGAAGCCAGCTGCGGTATAGCAAGCGACCGCAAGGCCATTGCATCCTGGTCGACGGTGGCGAGGATGAGTGAGTACAGACAGAGATTCATGTCGTGAGGACGACGCTCACCAGTTTGGCAGGCAGCATACGCAAGAGGCCCTGCGAAAACAAGGGGCGCAGCCGATGCAGCGAGAGTAAGTGCAGTCAAAGATTTCAAGTTCATGGTGGTATGGAGAAGAATCAGTCGTTGTGGGGTCGTGGCGATTTATATTCGTTCGCCAGCCCCTTTTTTGTCCAGCGCAGATCGCCGCTAACGGCGGTTAGCGTCACACAGCAAGTGAAGGGCAAGCGTGGGGACTTTGTGTTCACAGCTTTACACGTTGTTGCACCCACACAACGTTACTTACTACCTCTTTTGTCGAGTGCAGATCGTTGGTTATTATATAATGCACAGCAAGCGAAGTTCGGGCAAGTACAGCTTACCGTAGCGGACATAAACATAGTGTCTTCACGAGTTTCAGAGTCTTAGGCCTTCGCCGGCCACCGCCTTCCCCACTGGCAGTGCGCAGTGGACTGTGAGTAGGTCAGTAAACTTACGTTACTACTATGTGTTCAATCATTGACACGTCACACAGTGCCGCTGCATCATGTTGATGATGATCTCCATTTGGAACCAAAGACCGCGTGTACCTCAACGTCAACCGTTCCATTGCGTTCAACAACCGTTTTAGGTGAGTCAGCGCCGACACGTTTTCAACCTTTCCTTTTTCCCCGTATGCCGTCCTCTCCGAGTCCTTACTTAAGTCGGTGGTATTTCTCGGTCGCTAGCGAACATGGAGCAATGTCAGGCTTTACCATCGCCCACATCGAGTGCTGAAGACAAACTAGCTGCTAACATCATCTCCGAGGCATATATGCAATGTATCACACGGAAAGTATTGCTTCATGGGCACGTACTACAGGTATGTATGCACTCATCTTTTCATACAACAAACGAAACACGATCGTGTCTCGGATTCCGGGC
Source organism: Leccinum rimulosum (assembly GCA_038091395.1). Lineage (NCBI taxonomy): Eukaryota > Fungi > Basidiomycota > Agaricomycetes > Boletales > Boletaceae > Leccinum > Leccinum rimulosum. Next base: position 26,329 of record JBBPOJ010000300.1, read on the forward strand.
ATTCAATATTCAACTGCTAGAAGGAATAATACCCAACGAAAACAAGCATACGAGCTAGCCGTAAACTGTGAGAAATTCGGTACTTGGCAAACCGCGTACGCATGTCGCAATTTGTACATGTGTATACATTACCAATACCTCTTTCGTCCAGCGTTGACCATGCAAAGTCAGCTAATACACAGCAAGTAGACTCTGAGCGAGTGCGGGAATACAGAGTAGTATCAATTGTTTGAAGTGCGGCAGTGCATAACACGTTGTCGGCTCACTAGGATTCGATCCTGAGCAGGTCATACGTTAAACACACGTTAAACACTTTGGTAGGTTCTTATGTATGTATCATCTGAATACTGGTGCAACCAGGTAACCAGGAGGTGCCACCGCTCCATTTGGGATCCAGGAGCGGGACGCGCTGCACGGTTTTTGGGCAAAGCCATCGACATGCACTCGCACATCCTCGCCTCCGTCCACCAGGATATAATGTCCTTGCGGTCACTTGCTATGCCGTTGCTGGCTTCACGTTTGGGGTGACCGTCGTCGGCGTTCCTTCTGCTATCCTTGTATGCAATGGGGCTCTCAGTACCTTCATGGCAGCATGCGCTACCGCTGCACTCTTTGCCCCGACCCCCTGAACTCGGTATGATGTGCGCTTGCTACTCGTGACTCGGGTTCACAGTTCTGGTAGCTCAACTAACTGGGTATTGTCCCAATCAACGTCCGAATGTCCCGGATACATCATACGAGACACGATTGAGTGTATGATATCGAGACTTACATTTTGGACGTACCCATTTGAAAGGAGTCGGGAAAAAAGAAAAATTGAAGATGTCTCGGCGCTGAAAGGGTTGTGAACTCTTGAACTCACCTAAAACGACCGTTGACATTGAGTGCGACGCAGTCTCTGGTTCCAAACCGAGTCTCATAGTTACTTTGTTCGAACACAAAGAATTGGCAAAGTAGTAACGTATATACGTGTACTGACCCACCCACACTTTCTTTCACATCTTGGTCACAATGAGACGTGATGCAGACGGGATGACATCATGACACTCACCAGCCACTTCCAGACAGCCTCCATTATGTTTTTGGGTGGCTCCTCCGGGGTCTCGTCGGCCTCAATCTGCGCAATATCGCTCACGAAATCCATGTCCTCCGGCTTGACGGGCGACACACGGTAGTAGAACGCGGCTGCAACGTATAGGAGAGGGAACATTAAGAAAGGAAGGTAGTCCGTAACAAAGGTTGTGATATTCCAATCGTTCTTGAGAAAGACGCTCCAACCAATGAACTGGAATGAGATCAGAACCGCATTTAAGGTCAAGAGTGAAGATGAGAACCATACCAAACAGATGATAAAGATCCAAACGGCCCCATACCACGCGGCGAACGGTTGGAGGCGAGAATAGAATGGAAGGCTCCTGCGATTGATCCCTTGCGCTTTGGTGCCGCTATAGAAGCGAATATAGGTGACGCAGATACCGAACCATGTCGTGAGGCTGGCTACTGCTGTCATGTTGGAAAACCAGTTGAAGACCGTTCCAGCACCTTTGGATGCAGCCATGAAGGCAAGTAAAGCAAACAGCGAGCAGAAGATGACCGAGACATAGGGAAGTCCAGATTTGGAGGTCCTTGCAAATATTTTCGGTGCGTTACCGACGATGGCCAAACCATCTATTTATCCATACAGTTGAGTCAGACGCTCAAATCAATGAACAACGCAGACCTCACAGAGAGAGCGCGAGGCCGCGTAGAGGCCACTGGATGCGGCTGACCATGCAGAACTCAATAGACAGGCATTGATAATCTGTCGCGCAATGAATACCTGTGGTGATTTAGGTGGTGTCATTACATACCGAGGGGAGATATTTAATTCCAGCATTCTGTATTGCTATGACGAATGGCGAAGCCGCGGTGCCGCTTGCGAGCACCAGTTGCGGGTTATTAGAAGGGACGAGTAGACCGATCACGAAAGTGCCCATAATGTAAAACACGAGAATACGGACATATACACGGCGAATTGCTTTGGGAAGATTACGGCGAGGATTCTTGGTCTCCGCAGCTGCGATCTAGGAAAGTGAATAGGCGGATGGGGCGGGGATCGAGAGATTCAGCTTACAGCAACGATCTCAGTGCCAGTGAAAGAGAATGCGGCGTTCTGAAGGCAAGCCCACGTCCCAAGGAACCGGCCAATTGCGCCTGAGATTCCTTTATATTGAACAAAGGGACCTGGGTTCTTCCAGTAGCGAAAACCGATACGATCGTGGTCGGGGCCACCTCCAAGGTCAAGGATAATGCCCAATATGATGAGACCAGTGATAGTGAATACCTTGATGGAACTAGGCAGTGCATTGGTGAGTAGGAACAATAAAGCATCGATCCATCAATGCATCACCCACGCGAACATAAACTCCGCCTCCCCATAGGCACCAGCACCGAGCATGTTGATGGTGATGACGACAATCATACAAATGCACACCCAGACTGCACTATTGACCTGAGGATGCCAGTAATTTATGAGGAGAGCAGCAGCGGACAACTCGGCTGGAAAACGTATTTATGCGGTCCCGTGACAGGACAAAGAGGGCTAATACTTACTAGGCGCTAGGGATGCAAGTCAGCCAGCGAAATAAGGATCAAACGCGGATCAAACGCACCAGCAATGACCGATTTGTACCAGTAATTCCAACCCATGGTAAATGACAACGCTGGATTGACAAAGCGTTCTGCAAGGCTGATATGACCGCCCGCGATGGGTAAATATGCGATCATCTCGCCCAACGATATCTTGCGAGGGACTGTCAGCGGGAGTACTTTGGAAGAAAGAAAGATTTACCATTACCGCCATCGTAATTGTGCCCATGGTCACATAACCGAGCAAAAGACCGGCGGGTCCACCATTCGCGAGGGAGTTGGCAGTTCCGATGAAAAGACCTGTGCCAATGGTACCACCAATACTCGAGGGACATTAGGATGGAGGGGAAGGGGAAGGTGGATGGGGTATACCTGATCATGGCCACATGTCGACTTTTGAGCTGCCTATGGAGCTTTTGCGGCTGAGGCGAGGTAGCAAACTCCTCGTCTTTCAAGGAGCCTTCGGAAGAGTTGTTGTAATCATTTTTCTCGCATGCCATCTTCAAACGCCGAGAAGGAGAGAGGGAGAACGAAGGAGAACGAGGCCATGGGCCGTGGGCCGTGTGGGCTGCTACTTATCATTGAGACGTTCGATAGGTGCTACCGGAGTCTCGGATCCCTAGCAGAGAAAGGTTCAACCTCGGCGAGTCGTCAGGAATTAGCACAAGACGTGATTCGGACTCACGGATATCCGAGTCCCAGCTCGAAGACGAAGATGGGTTGACTCCTTGCTGAAGCGAGATATTCCTGGATGTTTTTAGGGTTCTCGGTTTATAAACGAGAACTCTGAAATCTGTTTCTTAAGTTAGGTCGAAAACTTTCCCCGTGACTTAGCCATTGATGGTTGTCTGCGTGTGTGTTGCCATCTTTGGACGTCGCTCCGTGTGCTACGAGGAGGGGGGCTGAGAGTAGGCGGGCGGAGCGCTCCGGCCCGGCCCGGGAGCCCGAGTCGCCAGGTACTGTAGGTGAGCTGCGAGGGCAATGGTGGGAACACCTCGCAGATGCGTGCACCCGCCAGTCTAGACTGCGCTCCGGACCCCAAGGGGTGAGCTGCAAGGAGCCGGGATGGGAAATGGAGGCGGGTGTGGTGGGTGGTTGCGCTGATACTTGAACGCGCTCGACGCCGCCGAGCGCTGCAACTTGGGATGAGTGGCGGCTTGAGTCTCCCCCCCCACTGCCACGGCATTCAAATTCTTGTATCCTATTGATTCACAACGCTATCTTTTCTTTCTAATGTACCACCCCTTTTTTTTCTCCTGTGACAATATTCTGAGTGAAATAAAACGATGATATCTGTGAGTAAAAGAACTTCAATATGACGAGCTGACTACTTACTAAATGCAGTGTGAAAAAGCTCTGAAGAATGCGTAGCGACGAGTCTGAGAGCAGAACGAATAAACTCGAAAGCTTGACGTGCAAGGGCTTCAGTAAGAATATCATCAGCAGAGAATTTAAAGGGTTCCAAAGAAGAGTAAATTTGCGCCGGAGGACAAGGCTATGTGTAACACCATGATTGTAGAAGCGAAAACCGGTGTGGTAAAAGTAAGATTTGCTGAACAGAGAGCTGAGCCGGATGACGTGGGTCTGTAGAAGAAGAGCGAAAAGATTACATAATTTCCTAGGAGTCAAGAATTGTGCCGCTATGAATACGCAATCGAGAGTCGTTCTCCAAATCAGTTAGGTCGTATATATTTAAGTTGATCGCTCAGTCTAAGATGATCGCAAGTAGCTGAGTCAATCGCTGCGATTCAGTAAAATGTAGCGGTTGATTATCACCAACACTTCCCCACCTTCCGGGCAGTGCCTCGGGTGATGGGAAAACCGTTCCTTACTCAACGTACCTGTACGTATCGAGCTTCCTGTTGCTGTGCATCGAGATTCCCCTATCGGAGATTATCGCACTGCATCCGCGGATGAATATATCTTGATTGCGTCGAGCGCTGAAGCGCTCATGCTTATCGATTGTCCAGTTGAGGATGAGTGGAATCGTTCCAGAACATGGATGGGTATTGTCCCACCTAACGGCTGAATGTCCCGGATACGAGACACGATTGAGTGCATGCCAGATATCGAGTACATTTTGGACGTACCCATTTGAAAGGAGTCAGGAAAAAAGAAAAATTGAAGATGTTTCGGCGCTGAAAGGGTTGTGAACTCTTGAACTCACCTAAAACGGCCTTGACATTGAGTGTGACGCAGTCTCTGGTTCCAAACCGACTCGGAGTCTCATAGTTACTTTGTTTAAGCACAAATAATTGGCAAAGTAGTAACGTATATACTGACCCACCCACAGTCGACCGGAAGGTCCGAGTCTTGAGAAATCGAGGCTCATTGACAGTATGTGTCCCCACGCTTGCCCTTCATTTTCTGTGATCTAACCGAATATCTGCGCCAGACAAAAGAGGGAATGGCGAACGAATGTATAAAATAGTTACAACACGGGTACATGAGAATGTATCACCAGGCGGCTCGTGTAAGCGTTTATGCCAACACACTTACTTTCACATCTTGGTCAAGACATATGAGACGTGATGCAGACGAGACGACACCATGTCACTCACCAGCGACTTCCAGAAAGCTTCCAATATGTTTTTGGGTGGCTCCTCCGGGGTCTCATCGGCCTCAATCTGCCCAATATCGCTCACGAAATCCATGTCCTCCGGCTTGACGGGCGGCACACGATAGTAGAACATGGCTCCGACGTATAGAAGAGGAAACAGGATGAAAGGAAGGTAATCCGTAACAAAGGTTATGGTGCTCCAGTGGTTCTTGAGGAAGACGCTCCAGCCGATGAGCTGGAATGAACTCAGACATTTAAGGTCGACAGTGAACATGAGAACTATACCAAACAGATGATAAAGATCCAAACGGCCCCATACCACGCGGCGAACGGTTGCAGGCGAGAATAGTATGGAAGGCTCTTGCGATTGATCCCTTGCGCTTTCATCCCGCTATAGAAACGAATATAGGTGACGCAGATACCGAACCACGTCGTGAGGCCGGCGACTGATACCATGTTGGAAAACCAGGTGAACACCCTTCCAGCACCTTTGGATACAGCCATGAATGCAAGTAGAGCAAACAGCGAGCAGAACATAACCGAGACATAGGGAAGTCCAGATTTGGAGGTCCTTGCAAATATTTTCGGTGCGTTACCGACGATGGCCAAACCATCTATTTATCCATACAGTCGGGGTCAGACGCTTGATTCAATGAACAGCACAAACCTCACAGAGAGCGCGCGAGGACGTGTAGAGGTCACTGGATGCGGCTGACCACGCAGAACTCAATAGACAGACATTGATAATCTGTCGCGCAATGAATACCTGTGGTGATTTAGGTGGTGTCATTACATACCGAGGGG
>JBBPOJ010000301.1:0-32263 GCA_038091395.1 Leccinum rimulosum
CGCAAATTTTGAGCCATGATACAAATTTCAACTGACGAAATTCTTTCTCATTTTTCTAATTCAAAAACAAATTGATGAAATCCTTTTCTTTTCTTTTTGTCCACTCCGGTCCCCCATACAGAGACATACTGAAACGTCAACATCCTAACCATCCGAACTCAAGTATGTGCTAAATGTATAAATGGTACTTTCAGTGTTGCATTGAAGCTCCTTATTCCCTTCATTCCTCATAATGGTCTCCAAATTAACCGTTTTCGGCAGCGTTTTGCTTGCCTCTACTGTTCTGGCTGCACACTCCTCTCAACAGAAGGCTCGTCATGCTCGTCATAATCGTCGCCAGGCAGGACTCGTCAACCGTGACGACTATGTAGAATACAACGAACTCTGGTCTGGTGCAATCTGGGATGAGAATAATGTATAAATCAGTCCATTTGTCCACAAACTCGACCTCATTTTATTCCTGACAGGGAGACTTTACCACCATCACTGGTACCTTCACTGTCCCAACCGTCACGGGCTCCGGTGTAGGCTCTGCTTGGATTGGCATCGACGGTCGCGGCTACTCGCCGGGTCTTCTCCAAGCTGGCGTCGACTTCTGGTTCGCCGATGGCGAGCCCTCGTACCATGGTGAGCGACGTGGAGCTTGTATTCAGATCGATTTTTATCATTTGTTGTACAGCTTGGTACGAGTGGTACCCTCAGGATTCCGTCTACGATATCATGACCGTCAATGTTGGGGACGTCATCAAAGTAACCATTTCTGCCTCGTCTACGACTTCTGGAAACGTAGTCATGGAGAACCTGTCTACTCAGACGGTCGTCAAGAAGTCATTAAGTTACCCAGAAGATTATCTTTGCCTGAGGAGCGTAGAGTGGATCCTCGAAGACTATAACGGGGATAGCGGCCCCCTTATAGACTTTGGCAGCCTGACCTTCACTAATGCAACTGCTAGTGGTCCTAGTGGCAAGATTTATACTCCATCTGGTGCCACGATCGCAGAGATCCAGCAGAACGGAAAAGTCTATACGTCGACTACCACCATGGGATCTAGTGTTACCATCAATTACAGCTGAACATGGGCCGGGTAGTAGGTCATTCTTTTCGGGGAAAAAGAGGATTGTGGATGACATGCAAATAGTGTACGGAAAACAAACAAATTGAATTGTTTCTCATTCTTCCGCCTTCAACATCATACTCATGCCGTCCAATGCGAGATTCGTGATGCTGAGCTACGGTTCATGCACTTGCAAATTGTTATGCACGAATCCTAACTGGTGATGACTGATTGGATTTGACTTGTACAACTTTATTGCAGTTTTTGCATCTCATCCTCGTGACTCTGAACGAGAATCATTGACGGGAAATGCTCAACGAGTGGAAGAAGAAACGTTGGTCAATGGAACGCTGTTCAGGAGGAATGGTCGCAAGAACGGGAGAGGCTCAGTAAGGCGAAGGATGAATGGGAGAGTCGACTGCGAACGTTGGAGCTAAGATCAATGCCGCCGGTGTGACATGATCGGTTATGGCATTGCAACGACGTCGACATGATGAGTTTCCGAACGGAGACATCAAGCTCAAGTGGGAGCTCAACGCTCAACGTTCAACGTTCAACGCCGATCCTCTCACGCTAAACTTGAAGGAGTTCGGGGACATGGTTCGCAAGGACTTCGTCGGGCTCTACCCCACTTACATTCTGCCGTCGACGAAGAAATCAACACCCCCACGGCCCACCGATGCGTCCTCGCATACCTTCGCCACCTCACGGTGTGACGTGTCCCGGCGAAACGTATCGATCGCACTGGACAGCTCTATACGAAACTCGTGTCGATCGCACACTCGCGTTTCTGCGAGTTCCTTTCCTGGTCCTGCTACTGCCGTCCGGACTCCGGACGTCCGATTCCTGCACCATTTTGCCCTGGTCCCCCTAGCGCAATCATTAGATAGCTCTCGTGCCTCTTGTGGAGCCCCTGTGTTAGTTGGTTCGGTTGTGTTTCGCCCGACGGCAAAAGAGTGCCAAGTACTTGCACTGCGCCTCGCATGCAAAAAGTAGGGGATATGTACATCATGATCTCCTACTAGTACCCTTGGCGCAAACCTGACTCCTTAGATCGCTTGAGGCCGCATCTATACATGAACACATCAACATGTACATCCATCTCAAACGAGCTAACTTGCGTTTCTGTGTCCATGTGAGGGTTTTGTGCCTCTGAAATCACCAATTGATCAGCTGATTGTGTGGTGCCCCACTGCCCATCACGTTTCTTTATACGATCCAGACACCTGACATTGACGTCAACGGTTAGGTTTCGTCGCTCTGGGAACGTTTAAGCCGTTGCGCAGGTATGTAAGCAGTTGAAACGCTAGTCTGATTCCCCATCTGCACTCCATGAAATGTGTGCTAAATGTATAAAAGGGTACTCTCAGTATTGCATTGAAGGTATTCCCTTCATTCCTCACTATGGTCTCCAAATTAACCATTCTTGGCAGCGTTTTGCTCGCCTCTACTGCTCTGGCTGCACAGTCATCTCAACTGAAGGCTCGTCATGCTCGTCGTCTTGATCGTCGCCAGTCAGGACTCGTCAACCGTGACGGCATTGTAGAATACAACGAACTCTGGTCTGGTGCAATCTGGGATGAGAATAATGTATAAATCAGTCCATTTGTCCACAAACTCGACCTCATTTTATTCCTGACAGGGAGACTTTACCACCATCACTGGTACCTTCACTGTCCCAACCGTCAAAACTGGTCCCGACGCTGTAGCCTCTGCCTGGGTTGGTATTGACGGTCGCGGCCGCTCACCGGGTCTTCTCCAAGCTGGCTGCAACTTCTGGATCTCCAATGGCGAGCCCTTGTACATAGGTGGGAGACGACGTGGAACTCGTATTCGGATCGATTTTTCATTATTCGTTAAACAGCGTGGTACGAGTGGTTCCCCCAGTACGCCGACTCCGATTTCGACCTACCCGTTCAGCCTGGTGACGTCATCAAAGTAACCCTCAATGCGTCGTCTACGACTGCTGGAAACGTACTCTTGGAGAACCTGACCACTAAGAAGCACTTCGGGATATCATTAAGCTATCCAGAATATCCTCTTTCCCTGGGGAGCGTAGAGTGGATTGTGGAAGACTTTCAAGCTGATAACGACCCACCTGTCCCCCTTGTGGACTTTGGCAGCGTGACCTTCACTGATGCGACTGCTAGTGGTCCTAGCGGAAAAGTTTACACTCCATCTGGTGCCACGATCGCAGAGATCCAGCAGAACGGAAAAACCCTTACGTCGGTTACCACTGAGGGGTCTGGTCTCACCGTCGATTATATCTAAACATGGGCCGATAGTGGGCAGAGGATTGTGGATGTGGCAGAGTATACCAGGCATACTAGAAATGTTGTCATCATCGAGCTTGACTTAATTTATCTGCTGATCGTACAAAATATCTGTTTTCACAGTGGTCTGTGACCATAATAAACGAAACGAAATGCTACAAAACGATCAACGTGGAAATTATGCTATGGGATATCGAGTCTCGTGACAAGATCGCCGCAACGTTAAGACAAACAAGGAATGAAATAGAAACATGGAAGGAGTAACTGGGCATTGATATTGTTACGATCAATGCATCGAATGGGCCGGGGTAAAGTACATGGCTACCCGCTAGCCTTTGGGGCAACATGCTTGAAGCGCACAACGAGAACAGTTACATTATCATTCGTTTGCCGTGATAATGCATGTCTAACGAGTGTCTGGCTTGCTTCTTGCGCGTCTTCGATGTTCCGCACCAAGTCAATGGCCCCTTGGTCGCCAGTGATATCCCATAACTTCAAATAGCGTAAGAAAGGGAAGATACGCTGAGAGAGGAGTATACGCACTCCATCACATGCCAAAATCAAAAATTCGTCATCATCGCACAACTGTGTCTCTGTAGTGTAGGGGGACCCAACAACGAATTCCTTCATGGACGAATCGCCCAAAGACCTTGTGACCGCGAGAACGCCATTGACGCGTCCGCTCAAGACAAAACCGCCCGCGTCCGTGATGCGCTTCGCTTCTTGTTTGTCGGAACCTTTATGATCGTATGTCAAGCGAACGGCTTTTCCCGCTCGACAAAGCACCCCTCGCGCGTCGCCTGCGTTGGCACTATAAAGGACCCGTCGGAGCGATGTGGGAGGCGATATCACGGGGGAAGTATTTGTGTGATTTACTGGAGCAGGGGAGGGCGTTGGGGCACCAGGGGAGGGCGGCGGCGAACCGGCCCCGCCGCTGAGGGTTTTCAAAGCACGGGTGAAGCGGTTCGTAGATGATGGGCTCTTGGCTTTCTTATCTTTCTTGGTTGTCTTGTCAGATCCGGGAACTTCTTCGCCTGAGTCGCCGACAGGAGATTCTGAGCCACTTCTGGAATGTTTGCCATCTTCTGAAGCGGGGGTTGCGGCGGATGGCCGAGGGGAGATCGAAGACCTGAGGAATGACTGACGGCCGTCTGCATCTTCGATCCGCAGAAATGCAGTCACTGCCGTGCAACCCGAGTGAATTTTTCCGTCCGATTCTTCACAGAGGCGAGATATGCGTCTATCGACGTTGTGGAATGTCTCGTTGAGGATATCGGGGATCGTAAGTGACGAGGAAGTGCGCAAGGCATCGATGAAGAACTGTGAAGAAGTGGCGGGAATGAATTATGTGGTGTGGCTGGGTACAAGTGCATCGCTTACTTCGTGGAAATGCTGGCCACACCACTCGGCGGCGTGTTTCCCCGCGTGACCGTCAAACACAGCAAAGAATCCTTGTCCCCTGACACCGGCGAAATCGACGACGAAAGAGTGAGAGTCTTCCATGTACCTGCGCGTTCCCTTGTCCTCGGACACGCCAACCTGAAAGGCAGTGTTTCCAACAGAGTGCTGGTTGAGGATCTATGAAACGTGCAATGAGGGGTATCTTTGTTATTGTGTGATCTGGAGAGACGTACCCCGAATGTGTCGAGACCATCCGCGGTGGTGATCGACTTTGAGCGTGCATTTGGGGAATCTGTAAAGCGGGGAGTGGCCATGGTGGATGATGTCGATAATGAGTAGTCACGTGCGACGCGATTTGTTGCTATGATTGTGCCAAGTCGGGTATCTCCGAACGTAGTCCTTGCTAACGTGCATGTCTCAGCAACCCACCGCTGCAAAGCCTTCGTTACAGGGCGTTAAAATAAAGGCAAGGAAAGGCGCAGTAAAAGCTCAAGCAAAGCACGAACCTTCAGGCAGGCGATTTAGCTTGTCCACATCACCGATCATAGCTTATCAACCCTACAGTCTTTAGAGACCAACTCTACAAACACTTGGAAACCGTCCCAGAGAACGACTTTGACTCGTTTGCCGCAAAGCTCGTACAGGCTGGATCCACACTCGAGCTCTTGAAATATGCAGACACCCTCTTCGAAATCATCCTCGTCGGCGGCCTCATTCAGCCCGGTGGTTCCTACGTCGATGGCATCGGACCTACGTCCCCATTCACCATCTTCAATGCAAAGGACCCTGCATCGGTCGAAGAGCTGAAGAAATATGTCGAAGTACTCAACAAGCTTATCAGAAGGTACATTTGTACCGCGTGCCCGACAGTGCATATCTCATTCCTCTTAGATACAAATATCTTCAGAGACCTCTCGAGGAGCAAACACTCCCTAGTCTCCTTCAATATATCAATCGCTGGTCTGCAGAGCAGCGCGACAAACTTGCCATCACCGTCGGCCTCCTTTTCTCCCAAGGCATCGCTGGCACCACTTGTCTGCAGAGTCTTACCAAGGACCAGCTCGTTAAAAACGGTCGGTGACTCGTCTCTTGTACCACCGTAGCCATTGAAATGATCCCACCAGACGCGTCTGTCGCTGTCCTCGTAATCATATTCCGTGCCTACCTTGCGGATCACTCGATGGATCACCTTTCTGCCGCTCTTAAGCGTGGAAATATCAAGGATCTTCTTCTCTTCTTTCCTCCAAACCGTCGCGATCCCAAAATTCTTGACGAATTCTTCCGGAAGGAAGGTCTTCCCCAGGTAGCTGACTGGTATACCAAGAAGCAATACTCCCTTGCAAAAGAAGGTATTGTAAGCGAACTCAAGAATCTCTCCGGACGTGGAGAGTCCACGGAGACCGTAAGTGTTGTTCGGCTGGACCTTATGAAACACTTGATTGGACTGCGCGGGTCAGATCATTGCAGCGATACAGAGCATACTAGAGGAGCGATTACTCCCTGACGCGGAGCTAATCCAGTGTATGTGGCAGGGTCTCATGGCCTCCGTCGATTGGAATGCCCGGCCAGACCAGATAGAGGGCCTTGCCCTACGGGAAATAGGGGTGCGTGTCCTGCCCCGCACCTCGAATCTCCGGTATCTGACTATCGCACGCTGTGTAGAAATTCTCTCCCATTCTCGAGCCATTCTGCAAAGGACCAAAGGTCGAAGTCGCCTTGATTAATCAGGTTCAGGTACACTGCTACGAGGATACACGCATCATGAAGGCTTTCCCCCAGATTCTCAAGGCATGTATTTTCTGTCGCATTCACGACGTCGGTTCTCCTTACCTCACGCACAGGTCTTGTACAACAAGGACTGCATCTCGGACCAGGCTATCATTTACTGGTACCAGAAGGGATCCAAGCCCCAGGGGAGGCAGCACTTCCTCAAGAGCACCGAAACACTCGTCAAGGCACGATACCGTTTCTGCCCTTTGTTTTGCATTCAAAGTCATACTGACAATTACAGTTTCTTCAAGAACAAGAAAGCGACGAAGAGGACGAGTGAATATTTTGGCATCCCTCCGTGTACCTGTTACTTTGCTAGAATTGCACTCAGAGATGTATTCCCTATTCTTGCAAAGTTGCTCAGTCAGGACATGATATGTCAAGCACCGACATAGATTATAGGTACGTAAAACAATGGGTCTCATCAAACGTTGGGGCTGTATATAGATATGGGCACGACAATCCAGCATAACGACAGAGCATAGTATTCAAAAAATGGGGGATGTCACAACACTTGAAAATCAAATTCGAGTCGTTACAGGCATTGAAAAGGACGGGAAGGTCGAGCTTGCGCTAATCCGATATGGCTAATCATGCGATACAGGCGTACACCGATGATTGCCTTCATACATGAATGAAATCGCACGAGGAAAAAGGCTGTCAATTCTATTCTTACAAAAGTTCGATGGGGTTAAGATAATCACCAGGCTTCGGGCATAGGTGCAAACTCCCCGGACCAGCCGTTTGGCCCATGCATATTCAAGAAGATGCCATCAGAGCCGTTGACGGGGAGGCCGAGGTCCGTGAGGCTCTGAAACGAGGAACGGCCAAGTGGTGAGGCAGTCTTCAATTCCAAACAGAAATCACCCACCGTCTCTTGTATCCATGCCGGAATAGTTGAAGGGTTGAACATGACACGATCGGTCGACCAAGAAAACCCGAGTTCTTCCATCGTCAATGGAGGTGGGCCCACGGGATGCGTGTCGACGTATGGGCCTACCATGCCTTCTGGTAACAACGGGGGAGGCAAGTTTTGCATTGGCGCGGCGATTCCGGGGAGCATGCCTATTTTTCGGCGGAGGTTCGCAAGCATAATCCGCAACGTGAGAGCATAACTGGGTGTTCTGCGCGTCAGAGAAGATGATTGTGGGTCAAGCAACCATGTAATACTGACCGTTCTGCTGCGACATCGGATAACAGTTGTGCCAATTGTTCGACTTGGGACATGATCGCGGCCAAATCCAGTTCTGTAGGGAAAAGATTGGCCATTTTAACCAAGAACAGGCCAGAGAAAGCCAATGTGACGAGGCTGTCATGCACGGCATAACGGAGAGCCGCCCTGGAACAAAAGTTGGCTCGGTATCCGCTCTAAAATCGTCCGATAACATACCGATATGCGGTGGAGTTCAAAAAGATGGACAAGCAGTTGAAGGCGGCATCCTTGGCCTGGAAGGCGAGCTCGCGCTGCTCGAACGGCATCTTGTCCCATGACACCCCACGCAATGCGACACAAACCAGCCAGAGCTTCGCATAGTGAAGTTCTCCGGCGAGAATCTTGCGCAACAAAGATTCTTCATCCATGGTCTGACCTATGGGACCGTGTAAAGGGGAGCACTACGGCGAAGAAAGAAGTACTTACGATGTAGTTCATCGCAATCGGCCCACCATTTATCGAGGGCACCATTGGCTCTGCGGATGAAAGCAAGCGTATTGTGGTTGACTTCCCCATTCAGCGGCGCGAGGGTCTCGTATATTTGAGCTGTGTGGTGACGTCACGCAAAATCAACGAGAACAGAGAAACGAAGCAAACTTTTTTGGGCAATCAGCTCCACGAGCGAGACCAGGCGGACATCTGTGGGCGATGCCATGGGGTGTGAGAGAAGAAGACGGCAATGCTTGATAGAGCATTCATCTCGTAGGACAATGGGGCGACCTGTCCCCAAGCTCATTCTGGAACACGATCAGGCTGTGGAAAATAGCTTCACGGGAGAAACTTACTGATGATCGAACCAATAAAGACACAGCCAGATCCGCGCAGATACGACTAAGACATTATCTAGCTAAACTCTGCACGCCACACAGGTCTTACGTACCGAGGTCCCGCTCTTCTTCTTCGGAGCGTTGTTTCCACTTTTCATCTGCGAGTTTTTCTAGCGCGCGATGTAAACCGAGATCTAGCGCCATGCGCATGGCATGACCACTTGGGAGCCATCCATTCGTGCTCCAGGCAGCGAGAAGCAACATCCCTGCCAGAGCAACGTTATCCACAAAATCTCAAGAATATCATAGAGGCTGCTCACCCATTACTGCTTCTTTCCGTACCACAGGACCGAACAGTGAAGATCTGGCAATGCCTTGAGCCTCTTCCAGGCACTTGTAAAACGTGGGGTTAAGAGGTGCATTTCCGCTACGGATTTTAGAGGCAACAGCAAGAATGGCGTCAAAGGTCCACGGCGTGCGTTCCGAGAGACTCTCAAAAGTATCGTAACTTGGATCAAAAAGTGGGATAAACAAATGGCAGCCTGCAAAGAAACTGTACAAGATGAGCATGGGCGAGAAGGTACTAGTCGACGAGAATTCACATGTGGTAAAGCTCTCTGGCTTCGGATTCGGGAACGAGCCCCTGATAGACAAGCCGGTTAGATTCGGATGAGATCGATGGAAAGCCCGTGATGACGATACCGACCTTTTCAATGACATGAGGGAACGCATTCCTCGGAATTGGCTCTGCTCTTGGCCGTTTTTTCACACTAAAGCCACGTCAGTTGCTAAAGACAATGTATGTTCCATCGAAGACGACCTACATGGGAGGAGTGGTAGTTGAAGGTGCTGCTGCAGCCTCCGCGGCCGCATTGGCCAACCCTTGAAGGGCTTCAATAGGGGCATTGAGCGTCGCACGCGGGAGTGTGTCCTCGGACTCGTCTTCTGACGACGCTGTGGTGCTTGGGACGATTCCATATGTGGCATACTTGTGTGGCTGTACATATTGTTAGAGCTGCATCGCAGTGTAACGCCGGCCAGACGTACTGGAGGAGCGAAGCCGGGGAGAGGCGGAAAGCTTCAATGGGAAACGAATCAGCATGGTTCTCAGACGTAAATGTATCCAACATACCGACTACGAGGGGGGAAGGAAGAACCGACATCACGGCTAGATCCTTGGCCAACATTTGCCATCGGGTAGTTGGACTGAACTTGACCTTGCACGGCAGACAGGATGCGGTCCAAGGACGACTGCATCCCAATCATTTGGCTTTGCATGACCTGTGAATGACGTTGCTCGAATGAGATCTCCTCCAACGATAGAGGCTTTGCAATGTACCAAATACTGGCCCTCGAGACGTGAAAGGCGCCTAAATTGACAAGAGTGAGCCACAGAAAATTTTCTGGACAGAGACACGATTACTCCACGCTAGCACCAGTTATTGGCTGCACGGTCTTCTTTTCTGGTTTCTCGAAGACGCATGGAGTGCCACTTAGCTGACATCGACGACAGGGTGCCTGTCCGAGACGATGCCGGGCCGGCGGGGAAGTCGGACCAGAGAGTTAGTGGCGGGACGATGATACAAGGGGTGGTCCAGAGAACTGACCTCTCCTTCACATCTGTTTTTGCCCTTTCTGCAAGCGGTGCATGCCCTGGCACCACGCTTCGGGATGTGCATGGAAGATTGAGATGAAGAGGGGAGAACCGATCCCTCCGCGGTCAACTGAGTCATACCCTGCTGAGAGCTGGTATTGATTGGGGTTATACTGTCTGTTCGACGTCGCTTTGAGGGGGCGTCAGAACTATTTGAGGTTGTAGCGGTAGGGGACAAGGACATGATGGAGGACGGTACGGTGTGGAGATTAATGCCAGCGATGAAGCAAATTAGTTTCAGCACGAGCAGGAGCCATCTTTTCCGACTCGGACAAGTATCTTCTACATGCACGTGCGAACGAAACCCTTCATGCCATCAACACTTTGTAGAGGTATTCGTTTACTCTCCACCTCTCACCCCAACTCTCCTTCGTGAGCGCTCTCTACCACATCCCGCCCGTATATATTCCCTTCTGATACTAGTGCGGAAAGACTCGCATCTCTTCCCTGCGATCCCACGGTACGGCTCACCGGATCAACTCGCCGCATTCTGACGCTTCCGTCAGGTACGATACACTACCTTGCATCAAAAAATCAGCATCACATCCGCACTGCTTGACTGGTCCAAACAACTGTTAGTGGCGCTCATGATGTTTTAAACCACTCTGGTGCAGATAGGCTTCGGAACTGCCCGTTGGATCCCACCGTGTTCTTCTGCACGTCAACCGGATACGATATCCCCTCGGATTTCTCAAGCGCACAAAAACTGCGAGTCGGAATGGTTGGGGCAGAGACCTTGGCCAATGTCCATGTACGGATTTATCAGCCTTTCAGTCTAGTGTGGGCTCGTAGAGTCGATTTTGTCGATCTTCGAGCTGATGCCACTGAAACACGTTTCTCTTGTTCGAGCAGAACGAGCATCCTTAACTCCGCTAACTGACCAAAACGATTTCAGGCGCAACAGACTGGTCTTATCACGCCACGTCGGCTCGCCGAGTATGCAGCATGCCCAGGGTCGAGTGGTCCTGAGCGGAGACGAGAACCTGATTTCATTTCAAGAATTCAATGACTAGCAGCAGATACAAAAGATTCGACCCAAAACGCCTTGTGTTCGGACCTTATAGATATTGGCGGAGATGGAGATACGCACAGGTATTTAGGTTACTGTATGTTGAATAAACTTAGACCTCGTATTTTCTTCCAACCATTCGGTATAATATCGGATCTATCAAGGAGACGCCGGAGGCGGGGATGCCTCCCATTCTATGGGAACTTCATCTTCTTCAACGGGCTGGGTTTCCTCGGCGGGAGCCGCCTCAACAGCTTGGCTTTCGACCAGAGTGGCGGCTTCTGATGGAGGGGGTACTTCTGACATGTCGGCATCTGGAACCTGGAGAACTGACGCTGATACATCAATATCATTTGGTCCGGTTTCCTCCCCCTGCTTCGCCGATTTCCCCTTTTCAGCTGATTGCTTCAGAGGGAGCCCGAATAGGGTGGTCTGCCTAGACAAGTCTTTCTTCTCCTTGTCTTTCCCTTTCCTGTTTACAGCACCTGAATGAATTTTGGTTAAAGTCCGGATGCTGCAAAGAGACGCAAGCTGACAACTTACGTTGTTTGTTTTGATCAACCTCAACAGCTTCAACCTTGTTGAAAAAACTCTCGCTCTTTTGAATCGCTTTGGAATGATCGGGTTTCCGTGCGAATGGATTCTTCCTGTTGTCCAGCCCAGCAGATTTGCGAGCAAACGGATTGTCCCCTAGACCGCATTTGATCAGTTTCTCGGATCCTCTTGGGAACCTGCTCACGTTTGGGAGAAGGTATGTTTGCGTATGTTTCTACAACTGCCTGTCGCTTGGCATTGGCATCGGTATCGAAACCATTTGACGCAAAGTCATCCTCTTCGTCACGTTTCCTCTTCGCATCAGCGGAACCCGAGTGTGCGTTTGTTGGAGCATATCGTGCGCCCAGTAGTCCAGCAGTTATGTCCGAGCCAGTGAATTTCGAACGCTCAATGGTTCCTGCCGAGCGCGTCAAACCTGGTCTCTCGATTTTGGGAGGAGGGTCGAAATTTTGCAGTAGCTTCGGTCGTTCCATGTATGCATCTTCCTGTTCCAGTCGTTGTCTCCGTTCCCTTGCCTCCTCCACGGGGCTTGGACCTTCTTCGCGCCACCGCTTGATCGTGTCAATCTTCTCCTGAAGACCTAGTAGTTTATAAAACCCTGCAAGCTGACTGGCAGCCGTCATGGAATGAGTAAAGTGCAAACGCCGGGTTAATTCTAGAACACGAGGAGCCTTGTCCGCTTTGCAGGCAGCTTGAATGAGCTTAAGGATCGATTTATCGAGTTCGACCTCTCGCTTATCCAGCTCCGATGATGTCAACTCATCACCGAGGGCGTCCCGGGCCAGATTAATGTGTATCCGTTCTCGAGCAAGGCTTCAAAAATATAAGCAAAAAGAAAGGAGGATACAATGTTAGGTACCTCTCTTCGATAGAAGCTTCGACAGTATCTTTGTTTCGAAAGGGGAGTCTAACAGGCAGTTCTTGGGTAAGCGGTCTCGGAAACCCCGGGTGTTCTTGTCTGCCCTGTGACAAAGTATAGGTGTCATCGAAGAAGTAAAGAAATCAAATATGTACCTTCAGGATAACGCATGTCAGAGTATCTTGCGATAAGCCAACTGGCCAATAAGATTCGTCCTTCCCTTGCTTACGTTCAAGCGTATTAGTATCCAGTAGGCGTGCCCAGGTAGCACGGTTAGGCCGACGAAAATTGATCATTATATGCACGAATCCGGCGGAGTCATATATCGCGGGAGCCTGTGACAGACGCGTCATTACGTTTGAACTTTGTACAGCGACGACGGCAAAGCGCACCCCTTCAGTAGTGATTCCAATCCATTTAAGCACGTGGCCTTTGGGAATCGGTAATGGCTTCGCTTGGAGCACTTCAAAGTCATCGAAAGAAACCAACGTTGCCACCAGCCCTTGTGAGCCTAGCAGAAAATGACTGAGCATAGTAACACATAGACAATGACTACTCACCATCAATGGTAGTGGCGCCTGGCCTGTGTACAACCGCCACGTATTCCTCTCCAGCAGCCATGGTCACGTACTCGCCTTCCAGACCTAACACGATGCGCTCAAGACCGGACCCACTCAGGAACGTGAGGTCTCCAGCGCTGGTAGCAATCACAATATTCCCTTGACCCTGTATATCCCCCCCGGAGGACGACGGATCTCGTAATGAACGCAGAGGTCGTTCTCCGCCAGTAGCGAGACCAAGGACATGCTGACCCGAAGGAAGAATGTAAGTCCAGTCACCCTGAGCCGACCAAGTTCCGTAGGGCTTGTATAGCACCTGAGCAGGGTGATCTTGCTCAGGGGGACAAGCAAGAAGTGCGCCACGTTCACCTAAGCAGTGTCTATCAACAGAAATAGAGTAACAGATCCAGCCTGCATACCTAGATATCCCACATTGTATTTAAAAGGATCCGAAAAGTGGTAGCTCTTGCGTGCTGAGAGGTCATGGAAACCAACATTGACTATGTGATGCGTGTCCTGGTCTGTGACGTCAACCCACCCGACCATGTTGTACGCTACGGTCGGATGGGGGTCAGGTGGGGTGAGCATTTGTGCGCGAAGAATTCAGGCTCACCAAGGTAGCGTTTTTTCCCTTCCATTGGTGTTGACCCTGGCTGGAAAGCTGACTGTGCCTTTGTGATGCTCACTGTAAGGTCACTTTTGAGAAAGCGCAACATTTTATCTCAGTGAACATACCCATTTCCTTCACAAACCCATCCTTCGCCTGTCTCTCACCATGTTCATCTTGGCCTCCAACGCCGATGTCGTCGATTATCCAGTCATCTCCATAGTCATCTCCGGCTCCAGGACCACCAGGGTCCCCGTTGACAGGATCCTCGCCCCATAATGTTGGTGTGGACTTACGCTTGGCAGAGACCCCCTGCACACCGCTTGCGGTAGACACTTTTACGGGATCAGGTGATCCTGCGGGAATTGGATCCCTCCACCAAGTCAGAATACCTCCTGTGTCTGCCCATGCAAGGAGGTTCTGGGACGGTGAGAATGCAACCTGAGTGATCAACGCCTCTGGAGAACCTGCATGTCTATCAAGATAGTGTGAGATCTCTTTTTCCGTGCGCACGCCTTCTGCTCACCTCCAAAGAACATGCTTAGTCTGAGTGCTCCAGATCAAAACACCTTCTTTACAGGCACTCGCAAGATACACGCCATTAGCCGAAAGCGCGAGTGCCGTTGTAGCGCCTGTTGCGTTTGGGTCAGACAGGCTGAAGGCCTTGTCCCAATTCGGTCGCGAAATGGCGACAATTTCTATACGAAGTGCGCCTCAGTGGGTTAAACGAGCAAAATAAAACACCGGATGTACCATGAGTCCTAGAAGGAACGAAGAAAAGCTGTCCAGACGGATGCCATACTGCAGAACAATCGTGCATGAACTCTGATGACCTGGGTTGGCGTGACTCAGTGAAGGAACGGGACGAAGCGCGACAGATGGTATTACTCGGTATCTGCTACGGCTGGAATGAAGCCATCAATGAGCTTCTCGACTTTTGCCTCGGGTTCGGAGACATCCCACACAGTGATTGCACCGTCAGCTCCACTAGCGGTCTGTAGTGCGTTAGTCCGCGGGTCACTAGTAGGCACGCATGAATGCACGGACAAGGAGGGTGCCCGAGGGATGCCATGTCAACTTTCGAACACATTTCTTATGGCCACTTAGGACTTGAACATTGGTGACCTCTGTCAGTTCCACGATTTTCACTGATGTTTCACTGAATGTCATCAGCGAAACCGATATGAAGAATGGTTACAAAGCGCACTCTGTCGCAATAGCAATTCGCTTCCCTGCAGGATCGACTGCAACCGCCCGAATACATGCACCAGCCGCATTCATTACCAATCCCTGGATATCGGGTTTTCCGTGAAGATAGCTGCGAACCTCCGAGTCTTTACTTCCGGATAGCCAGGAGTCATTCTGACGCGATACAGGTCCAGCGTCGCGGTTACACAAGGAAACGATTCACGACAGAAGGGACGTACGGAACATGCGATGGTTGTTATTCCCTCGTCAGCTTCATACGCGACTTCTGGTTCCTGGTATTGATCCTTATCCATCTGCCATATGCGCACCAAGCTGTCTGAGCCACCAGTATATGATAGCCTTGACATGATGGAACGGGAAAGTTATGGGACATCCCATCCGTTAGAAAACAGAACCCGTGCACATGAAAATAGCTCACTTTCCATCCGGAGAGAAAGTAACACACGTATATCCGGGTTCATGAGCAGAATTGGTGAACGTTTTGCTTGCCATGATCAACTTGACGTTCGAGTTCAGGACTTGTGTGGTCGCGTAGTACCTGTCACACTTCGCGTGTTGTCACTTCACGTGACCTGTGACATATTCATTATTTTGAACGCAGACTACTAACTTGAATTACATACGGTACTGAACAGTATTAGCAAACTCATACAATCAGACAGGCATCTAATAGCTTTCTGAAGACATCGTCAAGAACCTCTCCCTCCGAACCTCCAAAGCCCCGAAATGTCAAACGTCCCAAAGGTCGCCCCAACTGTTTTCTCTTCTGCAAAAAGGATAGAACAACATCCCAACCAAAGTGTGGGCTGTCAAATTCTAACGTACAAAGCTTGGGAAACGCATCGCTTCTTGCATCATGGGTGAGGTACATCAGCACCGAGTCCACGCTATACCTAGACAGGGAAAGATGTTCGATGTTCGGCGCGGCGCGGACGAGGGCGCTCGCGATATCGAAACCGGCGAATGGGCTGACAATAGTGAGGTGGCGGAGGGAAAGAAACTGAGGTGCCTCCCGCTTGAGGTGCCGTAAGAATAGCTGGATTTCTCTCGATGATGCAACATCGGTAAAATCAAGGACAAGCTCTTCTAATGCTGGTGTGATAATCGTCTCCATGAGCCCCGTCAGATAGACTCGCGAGATGTCAGGGCCAGGTTTGAGCATCAAGAACCGCAATGAGGGCATTTCGACGATGTCTGTCGGATGCAAACGTTCGAAATCGACGGCCTCGTCGAGAAGTGTGAGGCGAGAAAGGGACTGCAGTCTAGACATGAGGTCGAGGAAGGTTGGTGCTGGGAGTCCGAATGCTGGGAGTCCCGCCAAAGTAAGGGAGTTAAGAGTTTGAAGAGTTTTGATTGGCATAGTGGTCGAGATTGATACTAATTCCCCGAGCTCCAGGTGCGCCAACTTCGGAAATGAAGAAGAGGAAAACGTGATCTCCACATTGTACGGATGATAGAGGACAAACTCCTCCAACAGAGGTGCGCGACTGCGGCCAATACCTTCCAACAACTCTGGAACAGAGACGTTGGTGCGTATTTCCAGACGACGACAGACGTGCATATGATTGAGTATGGTGGTGGTGATACGCGGGTAATCTGCCGAGTAGGCTTGTCGCGGATGAATGTCGCAAGCGAAGTATTGTTGGAACGTAATAATCAACGGCAAGTCCCGCGAACGGGTAACATACAGGTTGACCAAGTCAGCCGACTGTTTGACATAGAGGTGGATGTGCGTCCAAAGCGATGGCATCCCGATGGCTACCGTTCGCCAGTATTTTGAGACATGAGACAGAAAGAGCTCAGGCCTGACCACATGGCGCTCCTGTTGGTCGGCCTCCAAATGAGATGACTGATATTCCACGCAAACGCCCGACTGCCCGACCACTTCCTTGAAGATCATTCCTAGAACTTCGACTGGCAATACAGAAATGTCTGGATGGGTATCCCCAGAGCCTGAGAGCAGTTTCTCGAGGGCCGCTGCCTTGTCATACATGACATCCAATGCACGCTCTGACTTTCGTATCCTTGACATGAGTTCAGCAAGCTCTTTTTCCATGAGCGAGCGAGGTGGAGTCATCTGGATAGGGGATAGAAATATCACGATTATCTCACGTTCAAGCAAACACAACTCACCTTCGGGATTGGGGAATTGTTCAGCTATGTCTTTCCGGAGGCGAGGCAGCAGCATTTATACGAAATTCTTTTGAGGCAGTGACCTAACCGATGACTGGCTGGTGTTCGCGCACTAGCACGGAAGCGAGATACATGGACCATCTCGGCATGCCAGCGATATGTATGCACGGGTATCTTACAAAAGTCTTGGCGACACACCTTGACGAAAGAGGTAGGGTCCCATAAGAAGGATGATTATTCGATCGTCATAACGGGATTGATAGCAGTCAGCTAAATACACTGTGGGCCAGCAGCTGGGTGGACTGCACTGGTAAACCGAATCAGTTTGCCAGTGGTCAGAGTTGTTTCGGCTCACATAGGACTATATGAGATTCTGGCGCACGTTTCGATATTCGAGCTTTGCTGACGATGGCTGTGAAAGCAGTCTTCCGCCGCCTACATGCGATGCATTACATAGGACATCTTGCTCCAGAAACACGTTGCAAAGGCGAAGCAGGTATCGCAATACAGATGATAAGCAACCATGCTGAGTCAAATATCATATTGCCGGCATCAGCGCACCCTCGGCAGGTACATAATATGTAGTCCGGTCTTACCTTACCACAACCTTGCATCGAACTCGGAACAATGCGAGGCGACAGGGACTCATCGAAGGCGTCTGCGGCATGCAATACCTTAGGAGTACTAATTGTCGCATTGGGTAACGGTGATCAAGCAACTCGGCTAGTATTTGCCTTGCTCTCGGTACCGAATCGGAGCGTCGTCGTCTTGTTTGAATCCCTTGCGAGGCGTTGAATTGCCAATCAGCACTGTAGAACAGCCTTATAATTGTGAGTATACGATATATAGCATAAGCTCGGCAACCAACATCGCCGGTAATGACTAGGACTTGGCTGCAGCTTCGATTGCATATTCGGTCACTTCCAACATGCGAGAGTAGGGTATGTCAACAATTGTGACGGAATTTAGGATGATTCGCCTTCGCTCGTTGTCCGTTTCGATATCAGCATCAAATTTTCGAACTGCAAAGCATATTTCTGGTGACAATACAGTAAATCGATGAAGCCTGGACGGTAATCGGGATGCCAATGGAACGAGGAGGAGCCGAGCCGAGCATGACTCGCCGGACGAACTTGAACGAGGCAGAGGCGAGCGTCGAGTTGACGGAAGAGCTGAGTGCGTGGATGAGGCGAGGACAAGAATCCGTCACAAGATCGCGCACTCCTAGATAGGGTGGGGCTGTGATGGACGAATTTACGGCTACAACGACGCGTTCCACCGAAAATGCCGTTGAGTATTGAAGCTCGAAGTAGAGCGTGTCGACTCGGTGCGCGAACGGAGACGATACGCAACGA
The DNA here is from genome assembly GCA_038091395.1 of Leccinum rimulosum. NCBI lineage: Eukaryota > Fungi > Basidiomycota > Agaricomycetes > Boletales > Boletaceae > Leccinum > Leccinum rimulosum. Next base: position 18,421 of record JBBPOJ010000301.1, read on the forward strand.
CGTTCGTTTTCGGGCGTGCGGTGCTCGGGGCATTCTCCAGACCGCTTTTAGCCGGCCGCCGTGTCCCGCAAAATGAATTCAATTTCTTGCCGAATCAGCAAGAAAAGGCTGCTTCTAAAATTACTGTTGCAAATTTTCTTGCTCTTGCCCAAGAAAGTGGTAGCAGGAACGACTGAAGGCCAAGAAAGAAAGGAATACGTAGACTCCCTAGCTAACGGCATGAGATACCGGAAATCGAACATGCCAGCACAATATACAGAACAGGAAATACAGTTGTTCACAACCTTGCCTTTGCCCTCACATCCACTCCCTCTTCCTGCTTCATCATTTTCTCGAAATCTCTGTATCTGTAGTATAGCTTGAACGACTCTGGATTTGCAACTGTCCCACTCGGGGTGACATCTACACCTGAGATGATTTGCTTCACTGCAATCTCGATCTTCTTTCCGTTCACGGTGTACTGCCGACGAGAACATCAACTAGCAAGTCGATCAGAGAACACGATCACTCACTGGTATATCTTGCACTTCGAATATTCCTGCAGGTTCGTGCCTCCTGCTCAAGCCTTCCCGGATCACGCGCCGAATTGTCCCTCTCAACTCCTTCCCAAGCTTTCCTTTGTGTCCTACCTTCATCTTTAAAAATAGGAGTACTCTTTCGTCTTCTTCACCTTTTCTCCGTTGCCCTACGCACAGAGCATCTTCCACAGCCTCCAGCCCCGGAGTCTCTCCATCGAGAAGCTTATAAATTTCTGCGCTTCCAAAACGCACGCCGCTAGGATTCAAAACCCCATCACTTCGTCCCAGAAAAACGAATCCGGAGGTGGTAGGGTTGCGAATGACAAAGTCGCCGTGCCGCCACACTGGATTACCATCAGGGCTAGCTGGGAAAGTGCGGAAATAAGCCGAGAGGAACTTGTCGTGCGCGGGAGTATCATTCAAGAAATACAACGGGATCGATGGATGTGGGCGGGTGATGACGAGTTCTCCAGGTGTACCAGAACTGGTAGGGATAGCCTGACCTGACGGTGTATAGACAGAGACTGCCATGCCGAGGGCCGGGCCTTGAAGTTCTATCAGAGATCATCAGCATTGGCAACTGGTGAAAAGAAGAAATTTACCCCCAGAATAGAGAGGGAATGACAACACGGATGTCACGACTGTATCATCAATTGAACTTAGTGTTGGTCTCAGCATGGGCAGAGGGCCTGGGTACTAACAAGAACAACACACGTCTGTACCTCCGCTCGAACTTCCAATATGCAGATTTCCCCCGAAAGCCTTGTGAGTCCAAGTCATGAGTTGGGATGTCAAAACAGAGCCCGTCACCATTATGTCGCGGAGGCCGGTAAATGGTGTGGATGGCGAACCAATAGAGAGCGGATCAATGTTGCGCGTTTGCAATTCTGAGAGGAATCGCGGGGAAGTACCAAGTAGTGTCACCCTACATGACCACGGAGTGGTAGATGAAGAAATTTGACGGAAAAGGAGGAGCATACATGTCTTACCCTGCCCAATCGATGAATTTCAGGTATTCCCTCACATCAGGGTAAAATGGAGAGCCTTCGTACAATACAATGCGTGCTCCACACGCAAGGCCCGAGAGCATGAACGGCCACATCATCCATGCAGTCTGCAATTAGGATATGAGATTATAAATTGTCAAATGGGGAGTTTACGCACAGTGGTAAATTGAAAGTATACGTCAGTCGATATCATCCCAAAGCCAATGTTGCAGTCCTTCTTGGTATTCATGAGCGCACCCTTAAAAACGCCAATAAACATCGAGTCGATCATATCAGTAAAATCCTAACTCACCCCGGCAGCATGCACAATACATTTAGGGGGGCCACTTGTTCCTGAGGAGTATAATATATACAGAGGGCGATCAAAAGGCAGTTGTTCGAACGTCAATGGGTAGTCTTCGGCCACAGATGACGGGGTCAGGAATGCATCAATAGTGACACTATTCGCACATGGGAACGGTCAGGTGATTCAGAACATCCGTAAGTATGGGACCCACCAGTTAGGGACTTGGACCAAGTTTCCGGTCCTATCACTTCTCAAGACGACGGCCGTCTCAAGCCCGTAACCACTTGCCCTTAGATCACTGACTACGTCTGCAATCTTTTTGGTGATGTTAATTGTCTTTCCTGCGTAAACTGCCTCGGAAGAAGCGAAGAGGATCTTTGGACGAATTTGACGGTATCGATCAAGAATCCCAGAGGTACCCATATCCGTTGCCGTGCTGGAGAACATAGCACCGATGGAAGCAGCAGCGAGAGCTATGACAACGCCGGTAATGGAGTTCGTGATAATAGCTGCCCGTGATGAATATACCCACGACATAGTCGAGCGATCAAATTGTCAGTATCGTTCGAGAAGATGGAACAGAAGTCGATCGAGCATACCGGCAACGGTATCGCCAACGCGTACTCCGGCCCTCTTCATGCCAGCAGCCATGACGCGCACCATTTCTCTTAGTTCATGGAATGTATATTGCTTGACATTACTGAACTGAGCCTCACCAGCCTTGGCGGGTAGAAGGTCGTACTCATAGGCTGCTGTGATAGCTATTGCGGAGTCATCCTTCCAGAGTAAGTTCTCCGCATAGTTGAGACGCGTGCCGGGGAACCAAGATGGACGTTCTGGAATAGCGCCAGGAACGATTATCTTTGATGAGGGTCAGAACGTCACTGAACTTGGCAAGGGATGAGTCATACCTGGTGCGGTCGAGGGGGAACGGATGCTATGATACCCATGAAATCCCATAAATCAAGCCAGAAAGTATAAGAGGACACCGAATAGGCATGGAGATCATTGTAGTCCTCTGCAACGCACCCCCAGTTTGAATGATAGTCACCACGGGGAACTTAGAAACGGCACTACAACAAACCCACTCAGCTTCAATCCTCGCTTCATGTTGATTTCCTTCCTCAGCTTCTCGCATACTGCATGACCTGGCTGCGCAGGGGTCCAGAGTAATTTGGATTCATCAAAGTTGTATGCCGCAGGAGATGCCATCCAAGTCGAAGGATTCAGGGTGAGTTCAGAACGAGATTACTAGTCACGAGCACACTGGGGTGAAGCTCGATGAAGCTCGACGAACCACGGCAGCTTATATATGTGGACAAGTAAAGTGCCATTTTTGTTACACCAAGGCCGCCGCTTTACGTGAAAATCCGCGGGAACGAGGAGGCATTCACACCAAATTCACACAAACAACTCTTCGAATATCCTTGTGCCCTCGATCGGATTGTAGAACACACACATTGGTAGAAACTAAGTTTTCAAGTGTCTTGTTCACTGTCTGAACTGGCGACATCACTACCCTCGTCGTCTTCCCCCCCGTCACGCATCATCACGTCTGGGGACCTTGACGAGCTCCGTGTAGGAACCTTACCGACATCTGGTTTAGCGGCAGCAACGAAGCCAGATAGTATGGCAGATCCTCCGCCCTTCTTCGCTTGAGCATTCTTCCAAGCGTGAGCCATTTTCAGGATATTGAAAGATGCTGGGTTGACTTCTCGCTCGTCGTCGGCAAATACAAGCTCCCAGTCTAACACACTGTTAACCACACGCTTGATAAAAAGGAGGTAAAAAACCATACCTTCCACGACCTGACCTGTCTCCCTGTCGACGTGTTGTTTTCTGCCAACTATTGGCATCATGCCTTGTACCCTGGACATATCGGCCTCGGTACCGTTGGCGTCCTCGAATGCTTTCCATGCCTCAAGTAAAGCAACTCGCTGAAAACACCGAGGTTATCATCTGACCCGGGAGTTTTGTGGACGTAGACTTACCTCGGCCTTAAGGCCTTTATTTTTGAGATCTTTGTAACTGCGCTCAAATACCTGCCGAGCGAGAACGGGATCTCCTGCAACCACACGTGGTTCTGCATCTTCATTCTCCTCTTCCTCATCCCTTATCGCTCTGGGGAGGGGTATACTCGAACCTTCGAATTCCGCGTAAGAGATCCATACTTTGTGGTGACCACTCAGCGAGATAAGACGTTCATATAATGAACGCGCCTTCTCCCTGTCACCTTGCTCATCGACTTCGAAATCAATGTATGCTTTCCACAGGATTTCTGGCATAGAGAGCGATGACTGAGAGACTCCAAGTTCGAAGATCGCTTCTGCACGAGCAAAGTCTTCCAACGCCGTTTCCAGCTCAGCATATTTGATCCACGCAGCAGAATTGGTTGCGTCATACTGTTCAAGAGTGTCGTGGTAAGCCGCAGCAATAGTAGATTATCACGGCGTTGAAGTTCACCTCCAAGTATTTCTCGTAGAGCGTACGAACCCGATCGAACTCCCGTAACTGGCCATTGATCAGCGCATGCAGAAACGAAAATAACTCGTGCTTTCACTTACGTCCATTTCAAGCTGAATGTAGCCTTTGAAGAGTGCCTCCTTGGGGCACATTCCAATTCCACTACCCAGCAACCTACGGGCTGCAGGAAGGTCAAGCTGCCGCACCTCAAAACGCGCAGCCATGATCCACAACTTGGCGAAGGTGAATTGTTTGTGTGGAACGAGGTTGAGTGCTGTTCGATAGACCTGCCGAGCACGTTTGTAATCCTGGAAACGAGTTTTGAGTAACGAGACACTTGAGCATGGGGAACTGTACCTTGGAATCTGTTTCTTCAAATAATGCATAATCTAGCCACAAGAAGATATACCGTCTCCAATGTCGCTTTTCTTGACCAGGTGGTACATGCGACACAGCACGCTCGTACACCTCCCGAATCCGTTCTACAGCAGCGTCCTCTTCCTCCTTTGACCCGCCTTCATCCCTCAAACTTCGCAAGGCCTCCTCTTCGAGTCTTATGTAGTCAAACCATACATCGTAGTTGCGGCCGTCGTGAGCCACTTCCTCTTCATACTGAATTCTCCGTTTTCCCAGCACAGTCGATTCCAGGACGGAACGAGTGCCGTGTTGCTTTTCGAATTTGGTAAATGCGGCGTATAATGTTCCCGATTTCGAGCGAGGTAGACGTTCGAGAGCAAACTGGACCTAGTCGTTAACAGAAAAAATATACATAGTTCAGCAAACCTTGCCTTGAAGATTACACGAGCACGCTCGTACTCCTTCAAACGAGTTTCCATCTTGGCAAAAGCGTTGAATACTGCCTGGGCCTTTTCAATCTGTTCCTCTTCATCGCCAAAGAATTGTAACGCGGTTTGAAAGACTTCTCGCGCCTTATCTAGTTTCCCCCTCTCCTCCTCGAATTTTGCCCATTTCACCCAGACTCGCGGCTCCGGTCGAACAGCTATCCAGCGCTCGTAGATAACGCTGGCCCTGTCCAGCTCGTTGTACCTTTCCTCCATTTTGACGAATGCCTGCCATGCTTTGTCGTCTGGTTCCCATTTCATCCAACGTTCGAAGACTTGACGTGCTCCGGGAACATTCTGGAGGAGCTCTTCCAAATAGACGTACTTGTACCACAGCTGGTCCACACGAGGAAGCAATGTCACGGCACGATCGAAAAGGTTACGGGCATGTTGTACGTTGCGGGATTTCAGCTCCATCTCGGTGTAGCTTAACCACAGTTGCACGCTCCGAGGGTCGACATCCAGCGCGCGTTCAAAGACTGATCGTGAACGATCAAACTCATTTTGACTAGCCTAAACCAGGCGTAAAGAGTGAGTTGGAACAAATGTTTGCGAGCGAGACATACCTCCCAGTTAGCATACTGAGTCCATTCTTTTCTGCGAGACTGTCGGTCAATGTGAATGAAAACAATGCGGATGGACATACATGCTGCCCCTTGTACGCCGGATCCGCTCCTCGAATTCTCTGCGCTTCCTTCCTCGATACTCGTGAAGCTCTTCGAAATCCTCGACGCGTTGTTTTGGAGCACGGAATGTTGATTCTTGTCTTTCTTGAGCCTGAAGGGCGACGATCAGAACACAGAACACACGTTGTGTATTGACAGAAAATGTACCTCTCGTAGGAGTTGCTCAGCGGTGATCTTTGATGAAATGTAAGTATGATGCGCCCGGTAGAGGGCAAATTCGCACTTACTTGGACCGCTGCTGGGGCCCTATTTCTTATTCTGCGCAGCGTTTAGCACTGTATGGCTCATGGGAGAAAACAAATGCACCTTGGTGCCCTGCCGTCTTGCATAGTTGTCCTACCGCGTCGTATGAAGTTCGAGTAGAGTGATACCGAGTATAAACATAGACAAATACACAACCAATTGATCGAGGAGTCGGACTCGGACCTCTGCACCGGTACGGACAATTGTTACTGTACGCCTCACTCGTTCAAAACTTCTTTTACCCCTCTGCTACCTAATATCCTCTCCAGCTTAAACCAATCGTACCGACAGCAAGCCACACGACAAGTTACATCGCTAGGTTCCACCTCATCATCAAGGAACGGATAAGTCAGAAATTCGGTGAAAAACTGAGGATGGGTAGGTGGCCCATAGAAGAGGATATTGCGAATGCCTCTGATTTTGTACCTGGATATATTTTTAAGTGACTTGTGAGCGCAAAATGAACAAGAAACTTACCGGCGATGAAAATGGAATCGTTCACTAATCAGCAGGAACGCCTTCTTCCCAGAGAAAAACGCCTGGCGGGCGCGGGATATATCTTGGTTCGAGGAGTATCTGTTCAAGAAGATAAGTTAATCAAACTCCCATCCACCGGCAAAGCATGCGGCGAGACTTAAAGGACGGTGCAGCGACGAAAATGTGAAAATCTCACTCGGAAAGCACAGTGAAACTTATGCCACTCATTTTTTTAAAGTAGTTGTGAACTCGAATGAAGTCAAAGGAGGATGGGATAAACACGACAGTGTTCGCGCTTTGCACCGCTGATTTCAATACCTTGGGTAGAAGCTGTGCGTCATAGTGAGAATACCGCTACTTAGACCAGGTGATGAGACATACTTGAGTGGTAAAGTAACTAAACCTCTTGTCCGCCTCCTCCCTCACATCCAGGCAATCAAAGGTCAGGAATGACTGTGAGAATCAGCAAAATTGTTCAAGATATAATGGCACACAGAACACACATTGTCGATTCCTTCTGGGACCTGTAATACTGGCCATGATTTTTCCAACCTCATCTTTCCCTCGATGTTCTTGAGGGAAGTATTATATAATGAACGCGTTTCGGGCGTTTCCAATGGGGACAGGAGGATGGATTGTCTGAGATATGCTGAACTGAGTGGCAAGGGATAGGCGACCGGAGAGTGAGACGGGCATGTCAATGGTTACTACGGCCAGCTGATCCAAATTATGCTTACAACCCATCGAGATACCACGGTTTGACGCGTGAAAAGTCGGCATCATGCGACTCCTTGGGAAGTTCATTCAAGCGAGAAAGAACAAACTAAACGAATGTAAGCTGCATGGTAAAAACACACCAGAGCGAATACTTGCCTGCACATGATCCCAATTTTGCATCGTGAGCGCATTCATTTGGTCAATAATTAGAATCTCAATCGATGAGAGGAAATCGGAATTCCTGTAATAAACAATAGGGTTATGTTCCTCTCCAGCACATCGTGCAATAACTGAACACAGACTTTTGCTTCTCAATTGACATTCTTAATCCCAGTGGACTCGCAAGAATTATGTCACACTTGTAGAAGTCGGAGAAAATCTTCACGCTGTTCCTGGTCATCTTGATCCCAAGCCTGAAGTCATCATCCACATTTCCTTTGAACATCTCCACGTGGTCTGCGGGATATGTACCAGGTGGCGCAGTAGCGAGTTTATCTATTGCATCAGGAGGTAAGCCGTATTCTCTTAGGAAGCGAGAATGATTTTCGATTTGAAAAGATGGTGAGGGTTTGTGAGCCGTCAACGCATTCACCCAAGAAAGTGCAGAGGAACGATACGGGAGGAGAAAGAGGACAGATGGGCGAGTAAAGCCCTGGTCTTGAACGTCTTCTGGGGGGTCAGTGGAAGTTGACTTGGCGTGTGAGATACGATTGTTGTTTTTCAGTAGGCGGCGACGTTTTCTAAAACGGGTCTTAGAATTGTATGTTGAATAACTTTGTAAACTTGCTTGGTCAGATGGTCAAGGGCATGTAATGCAATTACTTCGCGAATGCATTGGTGATGTTCGAGTGCAACGGAAGGATGGTAGAAATCAAGGTGAGCAGAAAGGACCGAGAGTAAAACATCCTGGATTCGAGTGTGTTCTGCCTCAAAGTGAATAAAGGGATTAGAAAAGAGGAAAAAGGGTTAGCACCTGCTTGTTGCTTGCCCTGCCGAGCCTTGAAAGAATTAAGCAAACGTTCTGAAACCTGCCATGACGAACATCACATATGTCAGAAAGAATATGCGAACAAGAAGCGCACTGTGGATTTCTTGTCGCGACTCTGCTGAGGTAAGGGTCTGTCAGGAAGTATGCTGGCAACAACGTCGAGATTCCCGATTTTCTCTCTACGGGACAGCCAGTGCTTTTGATCCACCGCTGACCTGTTGTGGACCGTCAAGAAATCTGGACTTGGCCCAAAGTGATGGTCATATGGATCATGAACTTGTGGGGAACCGCCTTAGCTTAGCTTCTTTGAGCGATACGACGGGAAGAGGCTCACATGCTGGATTATTTTGATCGCCTTGATTATCATCCGAGTCCTGCTCATCCGGGTCCTCCAAAGTGGCTTCGTCTGCGAGCTCGGAGGGATTTCGTTCGGGCCGTGAAGTGATTGCCGCGGAATTGAGACATCTACGTTTGTTTAGCTTCTCTCGCGGATACGAGTCTGCCATGGGACGTTTTCTGCTCTTGAGCGCTGAGACATTTAAGAGTGTCAGTAAGCGCGTAGTCGGGGCGTTCGCATCTTCTGGATCCATTTTGGAATGAGTGAAAACACTCCGAGCACATTCATAGTATTGTCACGGCACGTGACCAGACGCGTCGATTCAAGTTGCTCGTCACGGTTCCTCTCATCTTCGTACGTCCATCACAGTTTAGCGACTTTCACGACGTTCGGTTTCCCTCCACATCCGTGATTCTCCATGCGTGTTCTTTGTGTTGCGGAGAAGCCTTCCATTGCTAGATCCATCAGTCAGATTTTGTCCGGTGGCCGCGTCGAAACAGTAAGTCGAACTCGTAGTGGCATTTCCGCACTTTCAACGACCTGTGGCCCACATACAGCGTGCAACACAGAACCGCTTCATCAAGAATTTCGACTTTGACTATCCTCAAACAAATTCACAGTTCACAGTCACCTCTGTATCAGGTCATCTCACCGCTTGTGATTTCTCTGATGCCCACCGTCAATGGCATTCCTGTGATCCCTTTACTCTCTTTGAAGCACCTATAGAAAGATACATCTCCAACGAAAACAAGACCATAGAACGCAACTTGATGACCGAAGCACGCAGGGCGCACACTCTGATGATTTGGACGGATTGTGATAGAGAAGGTGAAAACATTGGATGGGAGATTATGACCGTATGTCGCAAGGCGAAACCCAATATTTTGGTCAGGCGAGCCAGGTTCAGCGCCATCATACCCCAGTTTGTCTCTACTTATTCTTCTCGTGTCGAGTAAGGCTACAAATTTCTTCTAGGCAAATTCACCGTGCAGCTCAGCAGCCAGTGGATCTCGACCTAGCACAGGCCGCAGCCGTCGAAGCACGCATCTCCTTAGATCTACGCATCGGGGCAGCATTCACACGGATGCAAACCTTGACGCTTCAGAATCGTCTTCCCCAGTTCCGTGGGCGCGAAGTTGTTTCTTACGGTATCGAACTATTCATAGTGTACCCGGTGATACTCTTATATATGCAGTTCATATTCAGGCCCGTGCCAATTTCCAACGCTAGGCTTCGTCGTGCAAAGATACAACCAAGTGAAGTCCTTCACTCCGGAAGATTTCTGGCACATCCTTCTCTCATTGAATCGCCAAATCGGTGGGGAAGAACAGAAGGTCGATTTCACGTGGAAACGTGGGCACCTTTTCGAAGTGGACGTCGTGAATGAGATATACGAAGACATCATGGTAAATTTGCATGCCCGAGTGACGAAAGTCGTGCAAAAGAACACAAAGAAATGGTGAGTCTTCCATTTTCGTCCTGAGCGATACTCATCAATATGCAGGAAACCATTGCCGCTAACGACCGTCGAGCTTCAAAAGTCAGGATCACGACTTCTCAAACTAGCCCCAAAGAAAATATTGGATGTATGCTCATTTGTTGACTTATCCTGCTTGTATCACTAAATGTAGTATTAGATTGCCGAAAAGCTCTATCAACAGGGTTTTCTCTCATATCCGCGTACCGAAACAGACCAATATGATCCACAATTTGACTTCATGACCCTTGTAGGGAAACAGACTGTAGATCCTTCCTGGGGGGCATTTGCAACAGGGTGTGTCCGGTCAACTACCCTTTACAATCACTTGTTTAACTTACTGTATGTTCATTACCAGTCTTCAACAGGGCGGCTTTACTCCACCTCGTCGAGGCAAAAATAACGACAAAGCTCATCCTCCAATCCATCCCACAGCTCACAAGGCAAATCTTGCAGGTGATGAAAAGAAAGTATACGATTATATTACGCGGAGATTCCTGGCGAGCTGCTCGAAAGACGCGGAAGGATTCGAGACAACGGTTGAGGTGGCATATGGAGGGGAAGAGTTTTACGTGACTGGTTCGTTTGCTTCTGATTTCTGACTGTTCAGAATGCTCATTACGGTTGACGTTGCAGGTCTGATCGTCTTAGCTAGGAATTACCTGGAGGTGTACCCCTACGACAAATGGACGAGCAAAGAGATCCCGGACTTTAGGGAGGGTGAAGAATTTGAACCAACGTCTTGCGAGATTAAAGAGGGACGAACGAGTTCACCTACCTTGCTAACTGAAGCTGATCTTGTCGCACTAATGGACAAGAACGGGATTGGTACGTTTCCTTGGCCCTATCAATAACGTTTCTAAACATTGTCTTCGACACCACAGGGACAGATGCAACGATTGCACAGCATATTCAAACCATCATTGACCGAGAATACGTGATTGAGCGGATGGATGGTGCAACAAAACATCTACTTCCCTCAACGCTTGGCATTGGCCTGGTTGAAGGATACAACCAAATCGGATTCGACAGAAGTTTGTCGAAGCCTCAACTAAGACGTGAGGTATGCGTGGCATTTATTCTTTTCTTCATCCATCGTGGCATCCGCGTGATGTACATGGTACTAACCTGGAAGCAATGAATAATTACACCTCTGATAACATTTTGATAGACGGAACGAAGCATGGTTCAAGTGTGCGAAGGGGCTAAAACAAAGGGAGAGATGCTCGCGGAGAGCATTCAGCAATACAAAGACATGTATGTTATGGCCAAGAGAGAGTTTAACAAGGTCACCGAGGTAAATCTACCCGTCTATTACTGCTCCTTTCGATAACTTGAATGTACTCAGAGTGTACAACGATACATTGAAGGGACTGCGGCACGCAATGCAGGCAACAACGATGGCAACGGTGGGCAAGGTAGAGGTGGTGGTGGTGGTGGTGGTGGCGGCGGCGGCGGCGCTCGAGGAAGGGGGAACGACCGAGGAGACGGTGATGATAACGATGATGCGCCTCCGGCGGGTGGCGGTGGTCGCGGACGGGGACGCGGTGGAGGATCCAGTGCGCCCCGGAGGCAACCCCCTCAGTCGGGTAATCCTGACAGTAAGCCATTCTCTTGTCATTGCTAGGGGTCGTTTGACCCCCGATTATCCAGACATTAATCCACCGCGACCGAGGCCCAGAAGTTCTGTACAGGAAGCAGCGCCTCGGGCTGAACCTTCAAGGCGAGTCTCGCTAAGCCGACTTCCTAAATGTGATTGTGGAAATGCTGCAATCATGAAGCGAGTTACGCAGAAGTCAGCTCGCGAAGGAACGCAATTCTATGCATGTGCTCAGAATGCCTGTGGTTTCTTCCAATGGATCGAAGGCGAGCCTAATAATCAGGGTAGCTCAGAAACCTCATCAATCATACCTGCAAAGCGCGCGATTGGTGCGGGCCGCTCAGTAAGTGATATCCATCCCAAGATCGAAATCCTGAGACCATGATCGTACGCAATCAGGATCAAACTGCTGCACCAGCGCATCAATGCAGATGTGGGGAGGATGTGGTACGGCGTACAGTTACCAAGGAAGGCGCCAATAAAGGGCGCGTCTTCTGGACGTGTGCAAAGGGCAAGGATGAAGGATGCAGTTTCTTTGAATGGGATCACGAGCCTGACAATTCCCCTGGGCTGGGACCCCCAGCATCGATGTCGACGAGAACAGTTAGCTACAACGACGCTCCGTCCAGCGGGAAGTGCTTCAAGGTGGGTAATGATTACAACTAGGTTCGGCTGACCAGCTACTTACCGATTGGTAGTGCGATCAAGAGGGGCACTGGGCTGCAGGTAAGCTATCCTGCTCAAATTTTCCTGAAGTACCGTTTACAGTTCGAACTGACCACTCTCACCCCAGCATGTCCGAATGGTGGGATGCCTAGCCGGTCCACAAGCACGGGAGCACCAAGACTCGATAAGACGTCGGCTGCGTGCTTTAAGTGCGGAGAAACCGGTCATTTCAGCAATGGTAATGAATTCGATCTCTTTCGTTGTTCCCTGAAGTTCATCGATCATCCTTGATCTGCATAATCACAGCTTGTCCTGGTGAGGCGACCGTACGGCCAGCTTCTAGAGCCACAGGAAGCAAACCGCGAGCCAGGAATGGCGCATCCGCGGGTGAAGAGTGTTTCAAATGCGGTAGAACAGGTCATTGGACAAAAGGTATTTAATCCTTTCATTTCTTTCAGATATATGTCATAAGTGTTGGATGAAGATTGTCCAGATAATGGCGCACCGTCCAAACGTCCCAAATCATCCTCAACTAGGGGAAACAAGGCACCTCGTGCACGGGGAGGAAGCAGTCGCAACACGGGCACTAGTAAACGAGGATGCAAAAAAATTGCGAAAACCAAGAGCGGGGCATTTGGTGCTCCAGATGATATTTGACTTTATCACTGGCAAACATGACTGTCAGACTTTTTTTCTCGCCACTCAGACGATAGGTCATGAGTTACATACGTAAGTATGGAAAGAAATGACCGTGTTAGCATCTGCCAGAGGTATCATGCAGTGCTTCTATATGGACTCGTCGCAGCGGCTACAATTATGTAATTGTGCAAGTGATATTATTACGTAATAAATTGAACAAGTAATATGTCAAAGTATCATCTATCCGAAAAGAGGTAAAATGGATCATGTGTTTGAACCGATCAGCATCGCCGAAAGTCACGGTACGGTTTTGACCGTCCCGGCGTCCCCTTTTGACCTTCTAGGCTGTTACTAAGGCTCACCGCATATGTTAGAACAGTCACCCGACCTCTTTCCGATTCAGAGCCTGTGAATTTAGCGAACTGCCAAGCCATGCTGGAGTGTCATTCTTATCTCTCTAACTTCGGGAAGTTAACAAGTGGCAAGCTTTTGGCAACACTCCCGGAATTCGAAGTCTCGCGCAGCGAGATGGAGACAGTGAATTCTACTTCAAGTGATAGGGTGAAGTAACTTATGTTGTTCTGCGTGCCTGAGATTACACCCCGAAATGACGTTACTTCGTGTCAGCTGAACCGATGATGGAGTCTTACTATTGCCGAGCGACTGGGTTGAACCTTATTAGTCTCCCAACAGCCAGGAGTGGCTTGTTGAAGCCCTCGACCTTAGCGCCAAGTTTTCTTTTCTTTTTCCATCACGTTCCTTTGAATTCTCACATCGCGGGGATATGCCTCCGTCGACAGCTGCAAGTACTCGCGATGTTGACGCCGTCGACAATGAAAAAGGCACCGCTTTCTTCGACAGCGATGTTATAGAATTCAGTCCTTCCGAGCGCGCAAA
>JBBPOJ010000302.1:0-32026 GCA_038091395.1 Leccinum rimulosum
CTCTGGAGCCAAGGCCAAGACAAAACTATCCCTAGATGAATCAACTGAGATAGAACGCCAAATCCTAGCTACGAACCCGATTCTCGAGTCCTTTGGAAATGCCAAGACGACACGTAACGACAACTCGTCGCGTTTTGGAAAGTATATCCAGGTTAGATTGCCCATTTTCATGTGCAAGTTGTCACTTCAACTGACTGCTCCTTAGATTCTTTTCGACGGAAAACCGGAAATCGTCGGTGCACGCATTCGTACATACCTTCTAGAGCGGTCGCGTATCGTCTTTCAGCCAACTACAGAACGAAACTACCATATCTTCTATCAACTGTGCGCGGGTGCCCCACTAAAGGAGCGGAAAGACCTTGGGCTAGATACGGACATTACCAAATTCCACTACCTCAAGCAAGGTGGGCCTACTTCAACACCGATTGCAGGTGTCGATGATGCCGAGGAATTCCGCGCCACTCAGCAGGCTCTTTCGACCGTTGGCATTAGTGTTGAGAAACAATGGGCCGTTTTTAGGCTTCTCTCTGCTCTTCTACATCTTGGAAACGTCAAAGTTACCCAGGCACGAAACGAATCTTCTATTGATGAGCAAGATCCGTCTCTCCTTTTGGCCACTCGATTCTTGGGGATCACTCTTTCTGAGTTCAAGAAGTGGACGGTTAAGAAGCAGATCATTACGCGTACCGAAAAGATCGTCACTTCTCTGAATGCCGCGCAGGCAACGGTAGTCAGGGATAGCGTGGCGAAATTTGTGTATGCATGTCTATTCGAATGGCTGGTTGCTATCGTCAACGAAAGCTTGGCTGGCGAGAATGGAGATGCTGCCGAGCGTGCGGAGATGTTCATAGGTGTATTGGATATATATGGGTTCGAGCACTTCCAGAAGGTAGTCCTTACCTCTTTGCAACGGCACTCCTAGCTCATCCCTCTGTGCAGAACTCTTTCGAGCAATTCAGCATCAACTACGCCAATGAAAAACTGCAGCAGGAGGTAGACTGGATTAAGTTTTTTTAGGGGCGCGTCTGATGTTCCCCGATTCTAGTTCAACTCGCATGTGTTCAAGCTTGAACAGGAAGAGTACATGAAGGAACAAATTAACTGGACGTTCATTGATTTCTCAGACAACCAACCGTGTATCGACGTCATCGAGGGCAGGCTTGGTGTCCTTTCTCTCCTTGACGAAGAATCCCGTTTACCCTCGGGCAGCGACGCTTCTTTTCTGCAGAAACTTAGCGCGCAACTGCTGAAGCCAGCAAATAAAGCTGTCTTCAAGAAGCCCCGGTTCGGAAATTCTGCGTTCACGATTGCACACTACGCGTTAGACGTTACGTACGAGGTTGACGGCTTCCTGGAGAAGAATAGGGATACGGTACCAGACGAACATATGGTACTGTTAGCAACCACCAAAAATCCATTCTTAAAGGAGGTTTTGGATACTGCTCTCGGCTCAGTCAAATCGGCGGACAAGTCTACCGATCTTCCTCATCCTGGTTCTCCTTCCCTCTCTGATTCCGGCAGCGGGGGATCTCGTCGGTCGTCAATCATTCCGGATCCAGGTCGCTCAACATTGGTAGCCTCCACCACAGCAGGCGCCGGACCGAAGAAACCGGGCGCAGCGATTAGGAAACCTACACAAGGGTCGATATTCAAAGCATCCCTAATCACGTTGATGGACACGCTCAGCATCACGAACGTCCACTACATTCGATGCATCAAACCGAACGAAGCCAAGAAACCATGGGAATTTGTACCCTCTCAGGTCTTGGGACAGCTCCGTGCTTGTGGTGTTTTGGAGACTATCCGCATCAGTTGCGCTGGATACCCTTCTCGCTGGACTTACGAGGAATTTGCGGAACGGTGAGTAACATTTTGATCTTGAGTGCCTAACTCAAATAGCACTCTAGATATTACATGCTTGTCCCGTCAGCAGATTGGCAACCTATGATACAGAAACTAGAGCTTAAACCTCTGTGCTCGCTTATCTTGGAGAAGACGCTCAACGACCCTGACAAGTACCAAGGTGGTCTTACTAAGATCTTCTTCCGCGCGGGTATGCTTGCTGCGTTGGAGTCTCTCAGATCTGAAAGACTTAACGCCCTCGTCACTATTGTGCAAAAGAATATGCGACGCCGCATGGCCGTTAAGAAGTACCAAGAACTCCGTAGCGCTACGATCAAAATTCAGACGTGGTGGCGTGGTATCTTGGCAAGGCGACTGGTAAAGAGTATCCGTAGAGACGTCGCTGCAAGAAGGTTACAGGCTGGTGTTCGAAATTTCCTTCAAAGGTCGAAGTTCCTCCAAGTTCGCCGATCAGTTATTGCTGTGCAGAGTTGTAAGTTCCGAACGTTACTACATGGACTCGTTGTATTAATGTGTGGCGCGTCTAGGTGTTCGCAGTGTACAGGCGCGGCGAGCCTTTAGGGAGACGAGGACGCTACATGGGGCTGTGCTGCTGCAATCGTTGTTCCGTGGACTGTATGTCGCCCTCCTTTTTTCCCTTTCGTTTAGCACCCTGACGGCCGATATACAGATTATACCGTCGTTCCTACCGATCCGTTACAAGACGTGTAATCTTCATACAATCTTGCGTACGACGACGCCTCGCGAAGAAACAACTCAAAATCCTTAGGACTGAGGCGCGCTCGGTGTCTAAATTCAAGGAGATCTCCTACCGCCTCGAGAACAAGGTTGTGGAACTTACACAGACGCTGCAGAAGCGGACAGAAGAGAAAAAAACTTTGCAAACCCAACTCGAGGAGCTTGAGATACAGATCCAACAGTGGTGTTCGAAGCACGAAGAAGCAGATGCCAAAGCCAAGTCTCTTCAAACCGCGTTGCAGACTGCGGAGGCTCAATTGTCTCGCCGCGAGGAGCTCCTGCAATCAAAAGCTGACATCGAAAAGCGCCTAGAAGATGCAATCGCCAAGGCAGCCGAGAAGGAGGAGGCAATTCAGAAATTGACCAACGAAGTGATCGCGCAAGCTGCTCAGCTACAATCACAGGAGAAATCATTTGCTATCTCGCCAATGAGATCGACAGAGGACCTTTCTGTTATTACTACCCTCAAGAATGAAGTTAGCAATTTACGCGAACAACTCAATCGTGCCAATGCGTACAATGCTCTGACGAGAGGTGCCCGAGAGCCCCCGACCTCTCCAACTTTCGTCCCGGCGCTCCGCATCCCTGAACCCAATAGTTCTAACTCTCTTTCACTCGTACCACCCGTCCAACCCAATCGCCATCAACGAAGGCACAGCTCCGCAGGCGTTCTTCAGCTTAGCCCCTCCGCGTATGGAACGTCTGGAGATGAGGTGATGATTGATGTTAAACGTAGCCAAGCACTTAGCCAGCGGGCAGTCTCTGTTGCCTACGATGGGGAGGACAACATTCTCCGGGTGCGGACCAATGGTGCAGCCAATCTTCGCAGTTACGACGACATGGCGGAAGAGAAGATCGGACTTATGCAAGATATCAAGCGTTTGGACGAAGACGTTCTCATGGGGCTTATCAGGGGTTTGAAGATTCCTGCACCTAGCACGACGAATCCGTCCGCAGTGAAGGAGATTCTCTTCCCAGCAAATCTCATCAGCCTTGTCACTAACGAAATGTGGAAATATGGCCTCATCCCAGAAAGCGAGCGCTTCTTGGCTAACGTCATGGAAGCTATTCAAGCGCATGTTATGGTTGGTTCTCACTTGCATTATTTGGATCACTTCTGACGTATCGACAGTCATTCAATGGAGAGGAGGCCATCATTCCTGGTATCTTCTGGCTTTCCAACGTACATGAGATGCTTTCTTTCATTTGCGTCGCCGAGAGTGATATGGTACAAGGCATCGGTCCAGGAGAAGAAAATGCAGTTCGCGAGTTCGACTGGAATGACTACGAACGCCTCGTCACCGTGGTTAAGCATGACCTTGGTAGCCTCGAGTACAACATCTACCACACTTGGATGCAGGAGACCAAGAAACGTCTTTCGAAGATGGTAATACCTGCCCTGATTGAGAGTCAGTCTCTCCCAGGCTTTACTACGAGTGATGGGGGTGGACGGTTATTCAATCGAATTCTCAACACGAACAGTCAACCGGCGTTTAGTATGGACGACATTTTGAACTTGCTGAACAAGGTCTGGAAGAGTCTCAAGAGCTACTATGTCGAAGATTCGGTGGTTCACCAAGTTCTTACTGAACTGCTCAAGTTGGTAGGCGTCACGAGCTTCAACGATCTTTTAATGAGGAGAAACTTCTCTTCATGGAAGAGAGGTACCTTTTTTGTTGTCTGATCTTGACGTGATGCTGACTTTCATTCGTTCAAAAGCCATGCAAATTCAGTACAACATCACACGGATAGAGGAATGGTGCAAGTCGCATGATATGCCAGAGGGCACACTTCACTTAGAACACTTGATGCAAGCCATCAAGTTATTGCAACTGAAAAAGGTCCTTGGACACTTTACCCGTCATTCCAAGTCCTGACCCAAAATGACAGGCAACGCCCGCTGATATCGAGATTATTTATGACGTTTGCTGGATGTTGAGTCCTATGCAAATACAAAGGATGTGTACCAACTACTACGTCGCGGAATACGAGGTGGGTTCATCTTTTCTCGCCCGCAGTAGCGTGACTCTCATCCATCGTTTTAGAATCCTATTTCCCCTGAAATTCTGCGCGTCGTTGCCTCTCGAGTACAAGCAAACGATCGTAATGATCACCTCCTTCTCTCCCCCGAAACAGAGGAAGTTGGACCATATGAGCCCCCATACCCCCGCGAGGTTTCGGGACTTGAGACGTATGTCCCAGCATACCTCAACGTGCCTCATCTTCGCCGGTTAGCTGCCCTCGTCGCATAGAGGACTTCTTTGCTATGTTCGTCTCTGCAGCTGTGGACATTGATTTTGCCTTTGCTGTCCGTTTACACTATGTACTTTTTCCCCTTCGGATAATAAGAATGCAGTTTCCAGGTAAACTCCGGGTAACTTGTATTGCAAGTAAACAAGTACACAAAAAGGGCCAATAGAGGACCCGTCGAGTTATCCGTCTGACTGTGAGCAGGTCAGCAAGACCGTCGATCCATCATCAATTTGATGCGTTAATTCCAGAGAATTCAACAGTACACGGCTTCCGCTTTCGGTAGACAATTGTTGCAGACACAGAGTCTAAGTCGCCTGAGAACCACTGCGAGGAGAAATCGTAAAAGGAGGAAAAACTCACGGAAACCATATGAGACAAGCCAAAATGTTCCGCAACCAAGTCTAGTGCCTTACCCGCGGTCGTCGTCTATGGTACGTTAGAGAACGAATGTTTGGTACGGACTTGCATCACCTTTCGGAACCACAGAGCTACTTCTTTCGTTGGTCGGTCGTCACCCATCATCTCAAGACGCACCGTTACATGAAGGCGCTGGTCGACAGGCGGCACAGAGGTTTTGTCCTTGGGGTTTCCAGGGACGGCTTTGTGACGCAATTTCATTAGATTGACTTTTTGCAGCTGGGCCAGTTTCTGAGGGTTGGAAGGATGAGTCCTCTGTCTAGGTGCTACCACGGGCGTTCGGGACGAGGTGCCGACTGCCGAAAAATTCCGCGCAAGAATGGCACGAGCAGTCTCATGCTTCACGTTATCCTTCCCGATGGTAAGGCCAGTACACGAGTGAGACTCCATATGACGGTGGCTGCGCATCGTGTAAGACATCCCGGACGTGGGACGCGGTGTCTATGGACGTACTCGACGCAAAAACCGAGGTGACAGCCAGGGCAGCCAGTTGGAGCCGCCGCGCCGGATTCGACCTCCTGGGTGTGATCGACGGCGGTCAAGCTTATCGCAAGGGATGGCTTTTTGCAGCCTATGAAAGCGCACGCAGGACGTGCAAGGGTGGAGGACGATGAGTCGAGCGGATGCTGCTGCACAAAGGAGCAGTCGTGAAGAGACGGCGAGATATGAAGATTGCAAAACCAATGCAGACAGGTGCATTGGATGGGGAGGAAGTCGAGGACATTGCACGACTGCAGAGCACAGTGCTTGCCGATCGGATTCAGATCCATCATGAACGTTGCGAGTCAAGAGCTGATTGGTACACTCAGCGGGTCCCGTGGGGCATTACATAACCCAGTGCTACGTAGCTACGTAGCGCACTTTTTTGGTCTGAGAATACAAATGATGGGTGACAATGCGGCAGCGTGAAAAATGCGAAGCGGTAAAGACATCTAGTTCTTCCGACGGAATGAAGACCCTAGAAACAGTGTGATGTTAGTGGGTGCATACTCGGAAGGCTTAACAGACAGAACCTTCCGTCAGTCGCGCCTTTCCACCAGTAGGTTGGCATAGGACGCTCGCACAGGAGCCACACAAAACCACTGATTGTGCATGCGAGAAAACGGTCGTGATTGCAAAGCAACCTACATTTTGGCGGGCATGTGAGCATTGTATTTCGGGCGACTGATGGGAGTGATGACAGACCTGGGCACTTGACATCCATAAAGTAGGAGTTAGGCGATTGTACGAGACGTTTGAGCTTGTGCTGTCTCCTTTCGTGTTCAGCAGAGGGATTCAAGAGATCAATTGCGAGAGTCTATGGAAGTGTAAGACGCGGGGAGGAGGAGTAGACCGATGGACGTACCATGATTGCGAGAGTGGGTGGCCTTCTGGACGATGATGATTGTGTACGAGGAGACTAGAAGGTTAAAGTTCGTCGGGGCTTAACATATTTTAATCTCCGCGCGGCTCCGTCCGGCCGTGTGTGTGGTCAATAATAATGCTAATAATAGCTCACCTACGCAGCCAGACTCAACGCCGACAGTCATGAACATCATCGTATGTCCATGCGCACTGCGATGAAGCATTCTAATTTTTATCCAAGGAAACGCTCTTTGGTAGGACTGTTACTCCCGCCGAACGCCTCCGTCAGCACCAGCGGGCACTCACAAAGGCCCAGCGCGAGCTCGATCGAGAACGCTCGAAGCTTGAGCAGAGCGAGAAGAAGCTCGTCGCAGACATAAGGAAGAGTGCAAAATCAGGTCAGATGGTATGTGATTTCCAGCGCTATAGCGACCTTCACCAATCATCTCTATAGAATGCATGCAAAGTTATGGCCAAGGACCTCGTTCGCACCCGGAGATATGTTCAGAAATTCTACCAGATGAGAACACAATTGCAGGCCGTTGGCCTGAGGATACAAGCTCTTCGCAGTAATCAGCAAATGGCGGAAGCCATGCGTGGTGCGACAAGAGTAAGCCCGATATTTCGCATCAATATCTCCCAGTTTCCATAACCACTATTGGTCGGAAGGCGATGGCTTCCATGAATCGTGGTCTCAATCTACCGGCCATCCAGAAGATCATGAATGATTTTGAGAAAGAAAGTTCGATGATGGACATGAAGGAAGAGATGATGTCGGATGCTGTGGACGATGTGATGGATGATGAGGCTGAAGACGAAGAGGAAGAGGGTGACAAGATCTTGAGGCAGGTCCTCGATGAAATTGGCGTCGACCTTTCCCAACAGGTATGGAACATTAATTGGTCTGGGTAGATTACTTGCTGACAAGGTAAAATATAGCTTACCGAGACGCCATCCGGACTTGGTGCTGTATCATCACCCCTTACGGAGAGTCGTAGACCCGTGGCAATCGGAGAAACAAGTGGACCATCTCAGGGAGATGACCGCCAAGGCGGCGATGTCGCTGTTTCTGATGAAGACTCCCTTCAAGCTCGTTTGGATGCTTTGCGTCGTGGTTAAGGATTTATTCTTACAGTATCTTACCCGTTATGCATTGGAATTGATTATGAATTTTGTTGCTCAGGAAGCTTTCGTCCTGCTCTCGATGATGCCGCTACCATGAAATGCTCATGAAGCGCTAATTGAGTAAATTCCGCGATGTAGCTAGTCAATCACACCGATCACCGACAACAATACCATCATATATACTGCCTGAGCGAGTAACCACTTCGGACGATTGGAAGAAAGTTACGAAGGTTAATGCAGAGTATTCGTGACCACCATTAGCATATCCACAGCAACTATTCACGCTTCAAGCCTTCAGATTGACAATATCCTTGGCTTCCTGCATGCTTATCTTCCAAGAAATGCCCGACCCGCTGTAGAATGACTCGACGTCCTCATCCTGATTGAAATACATTAGTAGCGCTAGTTGAGCACTAACCCTGACTTACGCTATCAAGGTTCAGCAATGAGGATATCTGTTGTAAACGGACAAATTTTTCTCGGATGTCGCCGAATATTGTCTGAGAGGACAGATATGCCATGATGGCACGGAGATCGCGGTCAAAGCGTATCGCGCCCAACTATTGGACGAGTCAACAAAACTCTGAAAGATCCAATAGTTTTGGCCATACCTCGGAGTAATGAAGGTTCAAAATGTATTTTTCCCAAGGTCGGAGAATAACGTCGAGAGCAAGACCGAACAGAATGCGATAGTTATTCTCCGTGCAAGCATCCTGCCTCAAGTATAAGCATCAGTGTGAGGAAAACCGTAAATCTGACCTTGTACCCATCCGTTAACCCCTCCCATACCTTTACAAAACGTTTTTTCGCGAGGTCTTGGTATTCCGCGGTTGCGTACCCGTCCTCATCCAGAATGTAAGAGATGTCTTTATAGACGTCGGGTATCAGAGTTCGCAGCCTGGGTCGCATCAACTGGTTGAATAACTGATCTATACCGGCCTAGAGGTGTTGTTAAATTAGCGAGACAATCGCTGCAAGGTTATGCAGCAACTCACTTTTAAAGTTGACTTGGATTTGGTTGTAGAGGCAAGCAAACCTGTTACGATAGTTTTTACTTGTGATTGTTCGGCGTCGAGGAACAACTGTGTGACGCTAGGTTGGGAAAGCAGATCCTTTGTTAGTCTTTCCATATGTGAGCAGGATACGTCGAGGTCATTGAGAAGTACCTAGGACGAATTAGGCAGGCGTCCCGGCTAGGGAAGACAAACAAACACACGAGAAAAGTTGATCGACTTTCTTTCTCGGACTTCTCGGTTCGAATGCTTGTACCGACTCGGTAAACATCATCCAGTTTCCTCTTGATACCACCCGCAAAGTCATGATCCAATACGTCCTTGAGAAGCTCAGTGGTCCGTCCCAAGATTCTGAGAGAACCCGTTGACAAGAGACGAGTATACACGGTCTTCAGGATATAGAAAACATCATCTGGGGTAGTGGTAGTTGCAGGAGTTTGAGAAAAGTCAGGGCTGGAGAGGTGAAGAGCCTTTGATTACTTAGTGACAAAATGATTTGGAACCGAAAGTCTGACAGACGAACCTTGTCGATTGTCGTGCGGATGTACCAGATCTCCATGGGAACGTAGCAGGAACTCAACAAATCTTCGAATTCTCTTTGAGAGGACGTCGCGTCTAACAACGCGACAGGCTCAACAGGAAAAGAGGAACAGGCTTGATCGGAGAATCCGGACGTTAGCTGCGAGCTCTGGTTGTCGGGATTGCCTTCTGGGTCCACGATTACGTCCTCTTCCTAGATTGGCATTATCAATAGATGGTTTGAAGTAACGTTAAGCGCGAGAACACACTTGCAATTGTTCGACAAGGAACTTTCGAAACAGGTTCCATCGACCGCTCATTCCGGCAATCTCGGATAACGTCTTGTCAATCTCCCGTGGATCAACGTCGTCCGTTTCTGCGGTAGTCGAGACCTGTTTTCGCGGAGCAGACAAATGTGTCACCGAACTTGAGACATCTGTCAACTAGGACAGATCGCACTCAGTCAGAAAATAAGTATTAGAAACGGGAAACTTTCCACCTTTCGCTTAATCGATCGATCCTCCCTCCAGGATCCAAGAGTGCTTCGGACCACTCGGTCACACTCCTCTAGTAACCTTTTGATGACACTTCGCATATTTTTAGACCCATAATACTTCTCCACAATGGGTTGATGTTGGTCAATGATCATGGCTACACCTTCGAATAGCGCAGTTAGAACCGTGACATAATATAATGGGGAAGAAGCTGTCGATATGCGGCTCAGCAAAGTCAAAACGAACAATATATAATCCTACTTTTGACAGAAGTGGGTGTCCTTACCCGCACCAAGTCGACGACAAACGCCGCATACGCCTCAATGCCTTCAGCTTCCCAACCAATCACTGGAAACAGTTTGAAGTAGCGGCTTGTCGCGGCTGCATCGCGAGATCGTGATGCCTGTGCAAATTGGTTAAGGAATATTGACAGGAGTTGTTCCCTGGCGGCTTGAAGTGTCTGTACAGGAGGGAGGTGATTTTCTGCGGTGGGCTGGCATGTAATCTAAGTAGTGTATAACAGGGGTCGCAAGAAAGAGTATACCACAGAGGTTCCTGCGAAGGGACCAGAAATAACTTCAGAGGGCAGCGACATAGCGCGGGCACAATGCCTTGTCGCTGATTCCCAGTCTTGACGCTCAATGCAAGATTGCAATTGTGAAAGGGAGGACTTGATAAATGTAAACCAGGAAAGTCGTCCGCACATCACATAGATAGGAATTACCTTGAGTTCTATAACTTGGCCTACTCGCTCGGCTGCCTGAGCGACACGGCTCATTTCTCGGTCAAGAGTCCTCACTCGCCCACCGACGCGGTCTGC
The DNA here is from genome assembly GCA_038091395.1 of Leccinum rimulosum. Taxonomy (NCBI): domain Eukaryota; kingdom Fungi; phylum Basidiomycota; class Agaricomycetes; order Boletales; family Boletaceae; genus Leccinum; species Leccinum rimulosum. The sequence continues at coordinate 10,587 of JBBPOJ010000302.1, forward strand.
TGTTCTCGCTGTGGCGGAAACTCTACCCGCAAGCTGAGAAGTTTCAAGATACAAATCATCTAGATGAGGGAAAAGAGCTTCTAGTTGGTGGAGTGAACCTGCGACGGAGGCGCGATCGGAAAGCAGTCCAGCAAGGGAATTAGAGAGTGCTGCTTCCTCGGACTGGTACCAAGACAGACACGACAAGATTTCGTTCAGGTTCGTGAGTTTTCTAGGGTCCTTCTGAGAGCAACTCTCTGTTTGTAGTCGGTTTGTTGAGCCGTTCACATTCATTGGATGGTGGTAGTAGCGTCGGGTACTAATAATAACTAACATCCAAAGACAGATGTCGACACGCTTCTCATAAGTACCAAGGCCACTCGCAAGCTTCTGGCACCTTAAATGTCCGAAGAAATATCTCATGTGTTGACCAACGAGGCGATCCCACGAACACAAGCCACGATTACCGTCCGTGTCATCAAGTCTTTCGAATATCGTACGGAGCGCAGCCTTGTCGTCCACAAACTTAACCTCGAAACGACAACAATCGGTGGCTTGAAAGAGATCGTTCGCCAAGGTACATTGGGGTCGCTTCCCGACTCCAACCTTCATCCGATCTCTCCTTCAACTCAGCCATCCAGACTGGACCTCCGTGGCGACCCTACCGCAATGTTGTTCTAGGTACACACTCCTCGTCCCAACACGTTATTCCCTCCTTGTTTACTACCAAGCTAGATACTCTCAAGCTCTATGCGAAGGCACACGGTGCAAAGGCGCGCCAGTTTTCTGGTCTTGTAAAAAACTGCTCATTTATCTCTGTCCAGACTACGAATCTAATCATCAATCTGGACCATGATGAGTGGATCCTGGATGATGACACTATGATCCTAGCAGATGTTGGTCTTGGTAGGTCACCGTGGCAATTAGTCCACTGACCGATTGTTCACTTTCTGAATTCAGAGAACGAAACCGAGGTCAGCTTCTTCAGCCGCAAGGCTTACGAAGACTTCAAGCTTAACCCAGAGGTGAAGCTTTGATTCATTGAAGGGGTTGTCAACTGTATGCAATGTCTCTGACCTGAGTGCGCGTTCAGGTTCGCTGGGATACAACCTCATAATGGTTGATGTGAACTTCAAGTACTTATGAGTCTGGCAAAGTTCCTTTATGCATATTAATTACGATGGATGTAACAAATGTTGTAAGTGGATCTATGGAGACAACGAGTGGGCAATCACCAGGGTACTAGTAGTAACAAATATCAAATGGCGAGCGTCCGTTGATTAACCCGGGGGAACTACTGATTTGAGCATTGTACGCGAGGTTCGCCTTCCTGATCCTCATCCATTCCATCGTCTGCTATGGCGTTAGCTCTCGACCGTGCATCAGGTTCATCGAGATCCACTTCCTCCAAAAGGACGTTCTTGGGGAACTTTGGCAGAGGGACACGAGGAGGGAGGGCCTGTTCCAGTGATAGAACCTTGGATGGATCGATGCTATCGGGAAATTTAACAGTAAACCTGACGTAGAGATCACCCGGCTCGTGGTGCCGTTGAGATGGCATGCCTTGCGATCGAATGACCTTCATAGAGTCTGATGATTTCAAGTAAGAAAAAACGAACACGGCGGCCAAACGAAAATGTACCGTTTTTAATAACTTCTCCAGGTACAAATCGGATAAGCAGCGCCCGGTCGTCAAGATGTTTAATCGCAACCTCACCGCCGGCGAGCGCGGTGAGGAGGTCCACCTCGACATCAGTTACGAGGTTATTTTCCTGGCGTTTGAACCTCTCGTGGGGTTTCTCTTCAATGACGATTACAACGTCTCCGGACTGAGCATTTGGCGATTGATCGCTTTCACCTGCGAAGGTAATCGTTTGACCGCCCTTCATGCCCTTGTCTATGTGAACCTCTAGAATCTTTTTCTCCGGTAGGACCTTCTTGCCCTTGCAGTTCGTGCAGCGATCCTTGGGACTGATAAACTCCCCACTTCCGCTACACTCGTCACACCCGGACTGTATTTGTTGGATCATGGGACCCATTTGACGGAGGGTGATCTTGATACCGCGACCACTACAAGAGCCACACGTGCGAACGGCACCTTCTTTACCGCCCCTGCCGTTGCACTTTGAACAAAGGGCGTTCCGCGTCAGAGCAAGTTTGGTGGTCTTGCCCACGAAGAGGTCCTCGAGAGACACCTGGACTCGGTGAACAAGATCTTTCGTCTTGCGAACAGCTGGCGAACGGCCACCACCCCCGCCAAAGAAGCCTCCCCCACCAAAGAGTTGGCTGAAGAGATCCTGAAATACGAAAAAAGATAGCGTCGGGGTAGTGATGAAGAAGGATATCGCTAACCTGAGGATCCATGCCACCCATTCCGCCCTGTTCAGAGAGACCAGCTTCTCCCCGAGCATCGTATAAACTCCGTTTATCAGGATCTGCCAAAACCTCGTACCTAGTGTACATGCGTTAGCAGAGAAAGACTGCGAGTGAATCTAGACATACGCATGTGTGACCTCTTTGAATAGCTCGGGGTCACCACCTTTGTCCGGGTGTAGCCGCAATGCTCTGAGAAAATGTGAGGACAAGGAGGGGACATAAAAAAGAAGAAACCCACTTCTTCCTGTAGGCTTTTTTGAGCTCGTTTTCCGAGGCGTCGGGAGCGACCTCGAGCAGATCGTAATATTGCCTGCAATAATAACAAGTCAGCAGAGGAGAACAGCCAAGGAGGACTGGCTGACGTTTCTCTGACCATGGCAGAATGGATGAGATGGGGGAGCGAAGAAACTAAGGATGACGGTGGCTCTGAGTCTTTAGCCTCCTGGACCGGAATGCTGTACTAGAAAGCTGTGGAACATCCTGGAAATTTCTACACGTCCGCTTTCGGAAGGCCACGCGTTTATCGATCCGCAGTCTACAACAACTTGAAGTTACAAGTTACAATTCATATACGAGTAGTACGCAAACGTCAATCAAGGCGTGTAACGTCGGGATACACATCAAACCGCCGTTGTGTAGTCACAGGTATCCCCGCCCTGGCAGAGTGGAACACTTGAGGATCTTTCGAGAGATGTTAAACGTCCGCTCGTCAAATAATTGAACCACGCACCAATGTTAAAGTACAGAATGTCCTCGTGCTCGTCAGCTTCTCCAAGCACTTTCCCGCTATTTCATGTCATCAGCTGTGGGACACCTGCTCGCAGCAGAGTACTCACGATGGATCGACCAGCATAGTGTGGCCGTACTGCATGCTGATCTGTCATTATTTGAACTTCCAGTCATCACGTCGACCTACCGCCTGATAGCCTGCTTTCGGGTTTCGTGCAGGGCTACACATCGAAAAAAAGACTTGATTATCAACAGCCCTCCAGGAATGTCGTGTTAGCTCGATCGTATTGCACCCATGAACCCGCCTACCTAGCTCGTTGAAGTAGTTCCCAGTGAAGGGGTCCCGTCGTCGTGTTGAACGCCGAAGGATAAATGAGCACTTGGCATCCTGTCGACTAGTATTTAGCGTACTGCTTGCCATTAGTTGTGCAGGCGCCGTTCCCAACCTTTTCGTGCAGCGATCATGGCGAGCTCCGGAAAACGTACATCATAGCAAATACCGAGACCAACGCGGGCGAAATCTATCGTACGGTTCGTCAGTTGTCGCAAACATTGTATCCATGCTCACGAGTCCCTACCCGTATCAAAAAACGTTGTAGAAGAGCCACCCGTGAGCGTTTCGCTTTCCTACGCAATTAAATGCAGGTCAGTGACTGGGAGGCAACGCACGAACTTTGAACTTGATTCGTCCAGGAATATCGATGTCAAACAAATGGACTTTGCGATGCATAGCTACGAGTTTGCCTGAGGAGCGTATGAGCGATAAATGTGAATCATGAAATATGTAACCAAGTCGTGCCTTCTGGAGAAAATACGGTGCAGGTATTGTAGACCTTCCCGTCAACTGCGTCCCGTTCTGGTATTGAGCCTGAACTATCCATCAAGTCGATGTTAAGTCACTTCAAGTGCGTGATGTACCTCCAATGAGCCAAATCCGATTTTCCGACGCTGCCTCTGAGAGGACTTTGACACTCTGGCTCTGAGTTTTCGCAGTGTCATACTCTTGCCCAGGTGTGTAGCCGATAGTCTCGGCGTACACAGGAAAGTGCACATGACCATAGGGTGAGTTGAAGCATTCCTGGTGGCAGTCACAATGTTGAGGGAAGGTGAAGGAGGAAGCTTATCTTACAGGCAAGACAACGAGGTCTGGCTTCCCGTTGGGGTTCTTGACTGCCCGATCGATCATGTGCCTAGCATGCGTCAGGTTCGCATGCTTGATGTCTGCTTCAGTGGGGTTCTCTGCGACATGGGTGGGACTGCCCAGCTGGATGAGTGCCAACTTGAATTGCTTGAAGTCTGGGGGGGTTGAGGCCATTGTTCGATAGCGGGTAGATAAGCCAGGGGAAGTTGATGCGCGACGAAATAAGGACAGCATGCCAGTGGAAGATAAATATGTACGATCAAGCGCAGTACTTGCTTCCCACACCGTACGAACGACATTCACCGTAAGCCTCACTCGGAGCTGTTTCGATCGAAGCCATGACTGAGCTCACATGAGCAGCCATAATTCATGCCAGTTGTTGTTATCTACAACCCTGTCTGTGGTGATTCTACCGCAGAGCAGTTCTTCAATGCCCATGTCATCCCCCGCCTTCAGACAGGTACCGCAGACCAAATCCCTGTGCAGGTTATCCGCACTAGTGCCCCTGGTGATGGAGGGAGACAGGTCCTTGATCTCCTCAACAAGCACAAAGGGGACATCACCGTGGTGCTAGGCTCTGGTGATGGTACTCTTCACGAGATAGCGAACCATCTTGCCTTTATAGCCGATGGCGAGCAGTCCTTTCCCATTCGCTTTGCACTCGTTCCCTGCGGGACAGCAAACGCTCTTTATGCGTCTTTGTTCAGTCCCCACAGTGCAGAAGAGCCGGTCGCATATAGATTGCAATCTTTGGACGCCTTCCTCGCCGCCTCGACATCAAGGCCACTAATTCTCTCTCTCACCTCATTAGTTGGCCCTGCGGGTCCGCACCGTGACTTTCCCGATCCCCGGCCTATAACATCGGTTGTCGTCACCTCCACAGCCTTGCATGCAGCCATCCTCAGGGATTCAGAGAAGCTCCGTAAGGAAATTCCTGGCATCGAACGATTCAAAGTCGCGGCGCAGCAGAATATTACAAAGTGGTACGCTAGTCGTGTCAAACTCTTACCCATCCCATCATCTGGTGTCGTCCATACCTATGATCTACAAAAGGGAGATTTTGTTCCTGTTGGCGACTCGAGATCTGCGCTGGACGTGGAGGGTCCATTTGCATACTTCTTGTCTACAGTGAATGTTGATCGATTGGAACCCGAGTTCCGCATCAATCCTATGATATCAAAGCATCCTCCGACGGAAACTTCGATGGATGTACTCATGATCCGTCCCCACCGTGATCCAACGTTCGTCATGGATACCCCCCAAGCAAGGGAGAAATTCGCAGAGAAAGTTGTTGCAGTGCTCACTTCGGCATATCAAGATGGAAACCACATAAGTCTGCGTTACTTGGAGAACGGGGACATTGCACGAGATGGTTATGGGAATACGGTCGTTGAGTATTTCAGATGCGGAGGCTGGGAATGGATGCCTGTTTGTTTATTTTCTTCCTGTTTTCCCGGTCACTGACGTCTCTTAAGGATGAAACCGATGAGGACGCGCATTTCTTGTGTGCAGATGGCAGTATCTTCGAAATAGAGAAAGGTGGACGAGCTATTTGTAAGGTCGCATTACGAACAGATGCGACACTGAGGAATTTCCATGTTTACATCTAAAGTTGCCGCTATAGTACACCACATGTTCGAAGGCCGCTGGTATCAGAAGTACAGGTATATCACTCAATTCACTGGCAAGACCTTGAGAACGGCGGCGCTAGCTTCCTTGTGGCATTGCTCGACGGTTTGGTTACTATTGATCTATAAATTAAATCAGCATACCACCGACGACAATCTCGAACCCATCCATACCTTGACAACCTTGCCCTGCTTGTCGAGGTACTCTATGACTGGTCGTGAAAGTTCGTTGTGAGTTTCTGAAATTTGTCCGATCTTTGATCAATATTTGCGTCACAGAAAAGCAAGAAAGATACTTACGGAAACGTTTCTTGAGACTTTCGATGTTGTCATCTTCACGCCCACTAGTTTTGCCCCGTTCCAGGATACGCCGTATCATCACATCTTCGTCCGCCTCAAAGACCAATACCAGAGATGGAGAACACACCTTCCGAGGCCAGTATCAGCAGCAGAAAAAGGGATATGCAACAGGGCATGTGATTGTTTGTCATACCGTCTGTTCGAACGTTAAAGCCTGATCCATTTTACGCGGGAATCCATCAATAAGGAAGCGACCCTTGCCGTTTGTCCACCCGGGACCTGATCGTTTCTCCAGCTCTCTAGACATAGCCATCTCCAGAAGCTTAATGGTGACTTCCTGCGGAACTATGGTACCTCCACGGATACAAGTCCGGATCAGGTCACCGTACTGTGAACCCTCTCGGTCTTGTTCTGCGCGCAAGAGATCACCAGCTACGGCAACCGCGTTGATTAGTATGTTAGTGTCGAGAACTAAACGGCGATTCACCTGATAGATGGCTGAAATTGAAGTCATCTACGAGTCTTTTGCACTGCGTTCCTTTGCCTGCAAAGTTATCAGATCATCGAGGATTCCAGTTTTCCAAACTTCAAACTTCACCTGCACCGGGTCCTCCGAGCACATATATCACGGTAACTTTCTCCGAGTCGAATACAGGATGCGTAGCACCATCTGCAGTCGATGACATTGTGTGCTGATAATCAGGATTGGTGTACAGTTATACTGATACCGCAATTCGGATTGTTTGTCCTGGTGTGCGTCCGCCGGTTTCAATCCATAGCACTCAGTGGCACGACACTGAATTCACCAAGTACTTCAAGTTCTTGCCACTCGATTGCCAAGGACACTCAACGAATCATTCGAACAAGAAAAAGAGAGAGAGAATCCAGCATTAATGGACGAAGGAATCATCAGAATAGATCATGGTTCAAATGTGTACGTTGTACGGTCGTGCTACCACGAAGATGGGCACGACCTAGTGGCCTTTGGAGGTGAGCATTCTGTTGAAGTCTACCAGATAGTCAGCGAAATCCCTTGTTTTTCCACCCCTTGTCACTCAACACTTATTATTACAGAGTCCAACATCTGCCCAGCGAGTAGCTTCATTCCATATCGGAACCAGGGTGACCGCCTTGGCCTGGTCACCCTGCACACTCTCCCCCAGCAGTAGCGATCGTTGGCTCATCGAGTCTGTTCTCGTTGCTTCTATGACAAACTTGAATATCTGATATATAATCCACAGGATTGCGGCAGCTGGGGTAGACTTTGGTCTGCACCTACTGACAAAGACCGCCTCATCCAGCGAATATATATTTCCTTTTGGTGGAGGCCTGAGTGGGCACCATGGCAAAGTAAATGATATGTGCTTTTGTGGAGGTCGCGATAAAGATAGCGCACGTTACGTCGCTTCTGTGTCTGGTAGGTACCTTCAGAATCCTCGGTATTGAGAGCTAGTCCACTGATCCGGTTGCAGATGACAAGATGCTCATGGTGTGGGATCTCCAACCAACGCTCAACATCTCTTCTGGAGTCCCTTATCCAGAAAATCCTGGTCAGAATGCTTCATCTCCGGCCGATCCTCGACCCCAACCCACTGCCTATGTCATCCCTTTCCCGCACCCTCTCATAACGGTCAACTCGCATCCTGGAAGTAGCAAGGAATTCCTCGTCGCAGATTCCCGTGGCTCCATTTTCCTTACGGATTGGCGTACTGATCCTGCTCTGACTGAACAAGGCAGTTGGAGGCACGCTACATTGCTTGAGCTCATCGAGCCACATGCTGTAGGTGACTCTCTTTTAGGAGCGTCATCCCAAATCATGGGTTTTGCCGCATGGCGTCATGACAACGCCGACATGTACGTGCATGATTCTCGACACACTTACTGTAAATGTGACAAAGTTGCTCTAGTGTGGGAGCCAGCTATGGGTCACGTTTCGTTGTCTGGGACATGTCAAAATTACGGGGCGGCAAGCCCATACACACGGGAAGTAGTTTCCAGGACGGGGGGCATATTTTCCGGTTTGTTTCTCCATATATATTCCAACACACGCAGAATGTTTACAACCGTCGTGTAACAGGTGGTGTCCAACAAACACAGACTGTTTTGCAATTGCCGCTCACTCCGTCAAGAGGGGGGCAGTTCTTCATGTTCACAATATTGGATATGTGCATGCACAACCCAGTGTCATCAATGTAGCTCCCCGCCCACACCGTATCCAAGACTTCGATTTCATGGCACTGCGCGGCCAACCATTGCTTGCTGTCGCTTTTGGTCAACAAGTAGTAGTATTTTCCATTGGAGACGAGTAGAACATGACGATAGACAAAAATACAAAACATGTTTCATAACTACATAGCTGCACACCACACGAACAAACAAAGCAACGGTCGAAATGCAAAGATAAAACGCGGAGAACTGTTAGTGGCGCTCAACCTCGAGACCATTAGCTTCCAACGAAGTTGGCTTGACCGAGTTGTTGGGTGGGACCATAAGGATATTGTGTATAATGAGTAGTCAAGCCTTCGCCATACATGGGATTGCGCAGGCCATCATTCGTTAGCACGTGGTGTTCTTCTCCGCCGCCGAATCCGAGATCGAACAACATAGTTCGATAATAATGGCGATCTTCCACCGTAACATTGATTGGTGGGCCCATTGGAGGTGGATAGGAAACAGGACCATTCTGTGTCTGGAGGCCATAGAGAAACCCACTTGCATTAGCCAGATAGCTTTCTTGAGGACTAGTGATGGGATAGTTGATCTGTGATGCCTGATTCTGTGTGCCTACTTGTGGAGAGGGTGTCGACTGTGAAGGCGATGCCTGTTCCCCTGACAGTTGCCGTTAGCAATAGCTAAGCACAAATCCAAAAGAAGCCTTACTCTGAACAGAAAGGTCAAGAGAAGCGTCATGATGTGGTCGATCCCTCACAGCACTCGGTCGTGTACGGTGTACGTGAATGAGGTGCCACAGGAAACGGGCATGATAGGCGGCAAACGACGAGGTGGGCGAAAAATGGGCAGCTTCATTGTAAGCTTCGGCTGTCTTCATGATAGTTGTGTGGATATCACATGCTGCACCCTCGGGCAACTCGGATTGCAAGCCTGCATTTGAATCTGAGCTTCGCAGTAACTAATGGGTAGTGAGCAACCGTAAAATTTGCTAGAACGTAAATGTTCGCACCTTCAAGAGGAATATTGCAGAGTAGGCGGTCATTACGGATGTAGTTTCTTGGCCATACCTCTGGTGAGGGATATATAAAAGGTCAATGCCAAAGCACGTTCATACGTACCAGTACACCAAGGTCCCGGAAATCCTTCGAAGCGATCTGAAGAACGTTGAGTGCGTTCTCAAAGCAAGCCGATAGTGCACGCAGGTGACTATTGGTCCGGTTTTCCTATATAAAAAAGGGCATGAGAAAACACGAGGGTAATAGTAGGAAGGCAACTCGCTGGAGCAGCGTCAGCCTGTACACCAAAGCTATTCAGGAAGAGGCTGGAGTACAAGCAAAAAAAGTTGAGGAATGCAAAATGGAAGGATTCGCCATTTGCTGTCGAAGGGTTCAAAAAAGGCAAAAATATGTAATGTTGCCTCTCACCTCTACGCATTTCATGCTCCCACTTTGTTGTCCACTGTGACAGCTTAGCATTTGCATTCTTAAGTGCCATGTCAATGTTGATCTGGCCACTGCCACCATCGACCAAACTCCGGTTAGTGTGTAGCATATCAGTGGTCTCCGCCTGACGAACATGTATTGGCCATCCAGCATAGAGGTTAGAAAATTAGCGAAACACACTCACTGCGATTCTCCGTAATTGTATGAAAGCGGCGACAATGACATCCTCACACCGCATCGGAGAGCCGGCCCGTTCATGCCACGTATCCGCATGTCTTATAAAGTCATCCTGTGCTCAAACGTGTGAAACGCTGAAGGGTCATCAAGGTTTTAGTTACCTCGGGAAGCATCCAGTGGCGCCCAGTTTGCATGCTGAGACTCCGATCATGAACAAATAGTACGAGATAGGTTCTCTCGCGATTCCGTCGTTCAAGGAGCTGAAACTCCGTTTCGTTCGCAGGTGATTTTGCCAAATAACGATTGAGACCGAGTTCTACAGCCATTCGGCAAGCCTGTCAGTTGTATCAGTACAGGGCTATCCCAAGAGCCACTCTCACGCACGTAGCCAATGTACATCCATGTGCGCTAGCAGGACGTCAGCATATATCCCGAGTGAAACGAAGGGCATTTCAACATACATTGTCGTCCTGCTCTTTCCAATACGTTAAGCAGGCAAAGGCCTGAACCACTTCGACTCGTTTCCATCCCTCAGAAAACGCACGGACGGCTATTTCGTTTGCGAGGTGAAGACATTCTTTGTAAAGGCTTGGCTCGAAGAATTTACAGCCAGCAGCGACGAGGGTAGTGAACAAAAGGGGACACTTCGAGCGCACATAGTTGACTGAGTGTAATTGGGGATCGAAAAGATTGATAAAGGGATTGAGGCGTAAGAAGATAGCATCAAAGAGCATCTTGGCCTTGTCCTCTGATACAAGGCCGGCTGTGATCGGATCTTGAATTCCAGCTGGGGGTGGTGCAGGTCGTACAGGCTGAAGACTATCCAGATCGCTCCGAATCTGGGACGTGACGGTGGAATAAGGTGGTTTGGGTTCAGGATTGAGAATTGTTCGAAAAAAGGAATTTTCTCTGCGAATGATTTTCGCTGGAAACTTTTCATCCCCACGATCTTCCTCGTCGTCACCTTCGGAGGGGCGATTCCCAGAGGCTAGCGTATACAAAAGGCGAACGTGAGCCGAGAGCGAATGAGTGAGCGTCGTTTGTTACCTGACGTGTTGTACTGATCCATTGGTCGAATGATAGCGCCGAACTGGGTTTCTGCTTGGGGAGATTGGGAATCGACGGCAGGGAAAACAGAGGACATGGATGTTTCATTCGCCTGCTTAAGTTTAGCGGTGTTCAACCCTTTCTCCAGGCGTCGGAGCATCTTCGATGCCTCAGATAATCTGGGGGGAGTTTCAAAACGATCTAAAAAGTACAGTGTGAACGATTTTATCATACTTTGACCCGGGTTTGCGGCCACGGCGATGCTTTTCAAATATACACCTGAAGTGAAGCGAGATGAATGATCGGAAACAGACTTGCGTTGTTTCCTACATACTGGACGTTTGTTCTCTTGCACCTCTGGCACGGCCTCTGACCATCCTCAGCCCCGACACATTTCATCTGACATACAGTGAACCAAAGAACGCAAAAAGTAGACAGAGAGCTTACTTTAGCCGCACGGCATACTGTACAGGCTCTAGGGTTCCTTATGATAGGTGATTTGGAGCTGTGTGGGATGCAGGTGCCAGTGAGCACGCGGAAGGGCATGACAGTTCCACAACGTACGCCGATTTTGAGGACTGTATATCCGCATCCTCTTCATGAGCCTCCATTATGTCTAGGTCGCCGAACTATGGGTGAGCACGGTTATCAACGTCACGGTGACTCGGCGTCAGTTTATCGACCGGGTCGGTTAATTAAGGGTTAAGATGAAGATGAGTTAAAAGCGGCTTCAGAAGCGACTTGGACACTAGGTACCAGCAGTGTTGCAAGAGAAAAAAAAGAGACGACACAGATACCAAAGAGCAGAGCAACAAAGCGACTTTTGATATCGATGAAGGAGCGAAGGAGCGGGAATGAGATGAGTAGTGGGATTTGTTGCAAATAAAGCCGGGCGGCAAAACGAACATTGGTTGCCGAGCTCGGCAATCACTTGATTATCCGACTTCAAACCGCTCATTCCCTAATCCAGAAAGGCGATGCCTTGGCGTACCTTGCGGAATTAATTTAGCAAGGTGCTTTTGACCAAAATAATAGCATGCGTGTACAACATGGTCATCGATCACCAAGGCGGTACATTCTCGTGACGAGATGCACATGCGCAGCAGCCGGTGGGCGCAATCACTGCCATCGACCCATTTGACAACCCGGGTGTATTTTAAATGGCCGTTGTCACCACGTGTATCTCAGAAGTTCATTCCGCACCCAACACGGTGTTCAAACGTTCGAACCCGGCCCGGGTCCTGGTCGGTGCCAATGACGTGGCATTCCATTTGTGTCTACGCGTTGAGTACGGAATCAAAGAACTCCCGGAGCAACGAATCATCGCAACGTGACGAGGTACCGCTGCAAAGTAGGTGAACAAAGTTTAAACCAAAGGTCTGGGTGAGATTCCCTCACAGTTTCAGCATCTGCCACAGCAGCCTTGAAGCGAGCAACTTCCCTCCAGCACTCTAGAGGTGTTGTCGAATTCATTCTGAACGACTTTAGTAGTGTATAACAGCAAACAGTGCCAGACATACTTGTAGCATGATGCGATTTCTTCACCCGTCTCCTTGACGGAAGGAAAATCGCCTAAATGGCGCCGTGTTTGGAATCTGTCAACCTTTCCCTTGATTTCTGCCAAGTCCCCGATTAGCGTAACACTGGTTTTCAAGCCAGCACTGCCATCTTCGACCGTACTCATTTCCCGATCCAGATTCTCCTTCTCCAGAGCACGGTGTATTTCAAGCTGGACTGACTCCTCCTCAGCTTGTAAAGTTGTCAATTCGTGCCGTATTCTTTCCCGTATGTGAGAGTCTACCGCAAATTGTCGTTCGGGCATAGTCTCCTGAGATGCGAGGCGGGAAGAGAGGTTGTGCAGTACATCTGGTGAGATCTGGACACCTAAGTCGTCTGGCGTGAACTCTGTGAAGCAAAATGGCACACCTCTATGGGGGTCTCTGGCTGGAAGGCCTTAGGACGTGTGTCGGGTTTGGACTGGCTTGCACCCATTTCAGACGAGCCACGAGTTCCCACGACTGCTCACAAATAATGTTGCTTACTGTTTGGCTAAGTATGTACTTATCAGGAGGCTTACATACTGCACGACTTCCGCAATCTCCGTACATCCGACGCGAAAGTTATCCTCGTAGACGCCTATATTTGTGGCCATATCCAAGGAGCCTGTGTAATGCATGTTAGGACTCTATCAAAACAACGTCTACGCTATGCATTACCAGTCAGGCTCAATTTCCGTGATCAATTTAATCCTGCATTTGGTCAGGGTCGCCTGGGCGCTCAAATTCAACGGAAACCTCACTGAGTCTTTTTGGTCTCTTCCAGCTCGTGAAAGATTACCCACCCAGTGCGGGGTTTCCGCGTAAACAGCACAGATGTCGGATGGACATGTAGAATCTGGAAAAGGTAAGAAGTCTGTAGTCTCTTGGTAAGTGATACACACTTGATCATTTTGAACCGAACGGTATGTTCCGTCTGCCATCCATCGAGCCCCGTTTCGCCAGTATCCACTCACTAGGCACTGCCGCAGCCGTGTAATATCACCCTCACAACTTTTTCTTGGGAGATCAAAACGCATCATGTACTTGCTGAGTTGCGAACGAATGGACACAGCTCTAGACATCGCCCGAAAGTTCAGCGCATGAACCTTGCACCAGGACGATGAGCGCCCAAATCTCGTAAACGCATTGTATGCTGTCATTCATTAGCTCATACGTATCCCAGCATCTTGCACTAAGTGTTTGCACACCATTAAGAAGTGTCAGGTGATCCTTCACATGCAGTTAGCGAGGAACGATAAATGTCAGTACGCTTACCCCTTCTTCAGCAGTGAACTTCCGCCTTTCAAGTTCTGCTAGTGCGCCCTGCGCTCCGTCTGGTATGATGAATACATCCTGTGCACTATATGAGCTTAAGGCCACCAAGTAGGCTCGTACTCACCTGAACGGAGATCATTGCCGCGATCGTCAAGATTTCCTCTCCACATGAAAACTCCTTGGAACTAAATAACTGAACAAAGAGTTCAGATGGGAACAAAGGAGCGTATAATAGGTATTTACCATGCGAGCGACACGCAGCTCAATAGGACACTCTGCAACCCGCTGGCCCATAGCAGTTAGACGGCCATCCTCCCCGATCATCCCAGCTGTCACTAAACATTCCAGCGCACGCAGGATGCCTTCAGCAGGTGGGGTGGAGATCCACTCAAATTTCATCAAATCATCAATTCCAAGGGACTTCAGCTGAAGAATGGGTGTCGTTATGTCTGTTCGAGTGATCTCTGGGGGAGTGGCCACTGGGAGCGTCGGTAGGCAGGATTCTGGATACAACCTATAGCAGATACCAGGCGATGTGCGACCAGCCCGGCCAGCTCTCTGTGTAGCTGATGACAAAGAAACAGGAACAGTAGAAAGTGAAGAAAAGTCATATGTTGGGTTGTAAGACTTGATCTACAGCGACACTGAGAACAACTATATTCGTAGACGAAATCCACATACCTTTACAAATCCACAATCCACCACGAATTTCACACCATCGATTGTAACACTTGCCTATTGAGATGCGTGAAAAAGCACATTTGATTTCAAGTTTGGCTAGCGATCATACCTCAGCAATGTTGGTCGCTGCAATAACCTTTCGGCAATTTGCATGCGCAGGACTGAACACTCTAAGTTGTTCTTCTGTGCTTAGACCCGAGTGTAAAGCCATGGGAATAATCTGGGGGACACCACGGGGTAAACTAAGTGTGAAGGACTATCAGGTGCAGGCATATATGGGCATGGCAGCGACGCACGTTGGTATGAGTTCTGTTATCGCCTCCAAGAATTGCTCGATGTCTTCCCGGCCTGTGAGAAATACCAGAATGTCACCAGCTGCATGCTTGTCATTTTATCATATTCAGCTGAAGACTGGTCGACCCACGACCATGAAGCGCACCTGCAGGTTGATTTTCCAAACCACTTCGACAGCCATTCTGACATAGTCAGTGGCGGGCTGCTCCAGATAGGCTATTTCTACTGGGTACATTCTTCCCTCTAGACTGACAATGGTGGCTTCTTGCGGTGAAGTACCTGAGCAGAAGTAGTCGTAGAAAGATCTGGCGTCAAGTGTGGCAGAAGAAACGATTATGCGAAGGGAGGGGCGTTTGCGTCGAATCCTACTCGCAAATTATTTCAGAAACCGTAAGTAGATCCAGCAGGGATGCTCGACTTTTTCAAAATACCAAGCAACAAGTCAGTATACAGGCTCCGCTCATGGGCCTCATCAATCTGTATAAGAGTGTGTTAGAGATAAAATGACCAAGCTCAATATGTCATCCTTGCCATGATAACACTGTAACGTGACAAGAGTGGGTCGAGAAGGGCTTCTCGAAAGAGGATTCCGTCTGTCATGTAACGTATCCGGGTTTTGTCTTTATCGCTCACGTCCTCGAAGCGGATGGTATATCCAACCTAGAAAATGGACCGTGACGTGAATAGTTGGTCGCACGTAGATTAATTGATTCGCACTTCCTCCCCAAGGATTGTTCCCACTTCAGCAGCTACACGGGTAGCGACTGAGGTTGCAGCGACTCTTCGTGGTTGTGTGCAAGCTATCACATTGCCTTCGGCAGCCCATCCGGCTTCCAGCAGATACTGGGGAAGTTCTGAAGAGGATTTGTTTCGTACATTAGCGTAATATGCCCTAACGTACGTGTAGTTTTCCCGGAGCCAGTGTGCCCGACTAAAATGGTGACTGGATATTGTTCGATGCAATATAAGAGCTTGTGATCTTGAGAGGGTTAAACTGAGTCTAAGTAGGAGGTGAAACACCTACGATATTTTGCAATGGGAAGACGTTCGCGTTGGACTTGAAGTGAAAGAGAGTTGTCTGAAGGTGCGGATGGGATCACATTTTCTTGTTCCTGAGATAACCTGTCCAGGCTACTCCCAGGTGCTGCCGTCCCGGGTTTCCAAAATAGCGAGGACATTCAATGGATTTGTTTCGTACTGTATGTGTTTGGCTGAAATCGGCGTTCGCGTTATTTGTTCGAGCCAAACATTGACCGGGGCACAAAAAGGTACGCGCGTGGACTTTCAAGTCCACCATGTCGTGTTCTCCAACCTTACTCTTCGACGAGTACAACGCTCTCCGTCTTCGTACCTCCGCCGCCGAGGTGTTCATTCTTCGTCATCCTGCATCCACTGCCACAGAGCCTGCCGCCTCTCCTAACCAAATAATCCATCCCTAACCGGATGATTTCTAACCCTAAGAGTTTGAATGTTAGCGGGAGCATATCATCGTCCAGATGTGGGCAGCAGCGACCTGGGATGGCGTCGCTGACAGGTGAGGTCTGTTGTTTCTGCATTGGGATTCTCGACTGGCGCGTTTCAGGGTGGTACCTCGTCTGCTGTCTTCATTGTCTGCCATGAAACCTCATTCAAGTGCCTCAACATGTCTCCGGAACGTATCCATCTCGACTCAACGCACCCCTTCGTCGATGCACGAACAAGTATCACCTTTGTGTCATCTCGGGATCTCTTTCACGCAGCGCAAACACACGCACAGAAAGCCGATGCTTTCACTGTGTCCAGCGAACGTGGCCAAAAAGGGAAGATGATACCAGACGGGCGAGGTACTCAGCGTTGCGAGGGTGACGCGGGTCGAAGATGAATACCAGAGATATGTCGCGGTTTTTCTTTGGCATGGCCGGAGGTTGAGCAGAGCACGGACAAGCGGTGGACTGTAGTAATCACCTGCGACGCACAGCGTGGGCCACGCACAGGGCGCTTTTGCTCGCACTGCCCATCCGTCGTCCTCGAGTTCATCCTTTAGCATGAAACACCCTCATCTGTGTTGACCCACACTGTTCTGGTTTACGCACGTGTTCCCAAAGACTAGAGTCTTCGACTTTTCCCATGAGTCGTAGGTGTGTCCTCCAGGGCTACCCTTGCTTCTCTATCCTGGTGCTTTCAAGTCTTGGTTGCGCGCCATGGGCAGCGCCGAACTCCCTGTTGCCTTCTTGGAAGTCGCACAGTTGCTCGGTGCCGGTGTCCTCAAACGTCGGCGTACGTAGCGAACTCGACATGGTTTCGAGGTGGCTTGGGTCGTGGAACCCCAGTTTGGATTGCACTTGACTGTTGAATGCGATACGCACAGGAAGCGTACTCATTGATTCTACGTTTGGTTTGCGAAACTCTACCATCTCAGTTTTGACAGATGCAGCCCTCCCACCCCCGTCATACTTCAGTCTAGCCACGTATTGTTTTCTCGGCTCCAATTCGCTGCTGGACGTCCTGTAACCGGTCTGCATCACCTTCATTAGGAGCACAAGTGATTCCTACAGGATGATGATTTCGCGCAAAGATGGCCAAGACCTGCCTTTGGATCAACTCCCTGTTTGCTTTTCGCACCCTGGCCTGCTTCCCGGTCAACATGATTCTCGTGATCTTGTCGTTCTGCCGGGCTTTCTCACTTTCGTCCACATTCGAGGGCAAGCGCACCCGTCTTGATGAATCTGACTCCTCGCTGAAGTTACCACTCCCACGGGAGGGGCAACAGAGATTTGTTCTCGAGGGCAGCAGGATTGGATTAGTCGAAGACGAATGTACGAACGCTTGGGTCGTGTGACCATGCACAGAGAAGGCAGGCGGTGATGGCTCTGGCCAGACAGATCACGGATGCGTTGGACCTGGGCCATGGGAACGGACAGAATTGCAACACACGGGGTAGCCAGTAGCGAGCCGTCGCGGAAGTGTTGTTCTGTGGCACGAAGGTTCGGACGAGGTGCCCAGGTGGCAGGATGGAGGCTGGCGCATTCGGTGGAGCGGCAACCGACGAGAGTGAACGTGTGCGGTCCCGATCATGCACGGAGTGTGTGCGGGAGATAGTGACTGGAGTGGGGGAATGTTGGAGACTGGGACTGGGTTCGGTCTTGCGATTGTCCCTTGATGACGATTGTGACCACTGGAACGACTGGCGATGGGGGATCGGCGAGGCGCTGAACCGCCTGTGACCCGGACGACGATCCCGCCAATTTTTGGAACATGCTATCCTTTGGACGGCTTAGAAATGTGTAGCGTAGGATGAGGAATGTTGACATGTGTTTTGATTACTACTTATTTGAGAGACATTGCTTGAAGGTGAGGTCACTGTGACTGCACGCTCAGCACGGGCGGGGAATGGACACGTTCTTCAGCAGGAAGAGGCAGCGACCGCGGACGTCGTCTGTCTCAGCACCGGACTTGGCTGATTCCGTTCCGTACGACAAGTTGCCCGCCATCAACCGCTCTCCCCTCGCAGTCGGGACACTATCTCAGGGTCTCCGTGGTGCACCCACGACACCCGCCATCTCTGCACCACTCACAAATCCATCCCTCACAGCCAACGGCATAGATCACCACCGCAAGGACAAACCCATTCCCACACCCCCTCCAGCAAGACCCGACTCTTCCTTCAGCACTCCCGACTCGTCCACCCTCTACAACGAGTCTCATGCCTCCTTCCCCGCAAAGCGTCCAAAGACTCCCACCTCACACAAACTCCGCAAGAGCGAAGCCTCCACCTCCTCCGGTCGCAGAAGTCCTTCAGGCTCCGAGTTCGGCTCAGTCCCCATCCCTCCATCTCCCAGCGTCGCGAGCACAGTGTTGCGAGCCCGCAATGCCCAAGGCGATCCCTCCTCCCGTTTCTCGAGCGCTACTCTTCACTCCGACAGCCACTCTACCCATCTCTCTCATATATTCCACAAGCCTCACACCGACGAATTTCATTTTCCTGAGCCAGACAACCACGAGGACATCGAAGCCCTTTTCGCTCGTGTGGCTCAGCAGCGTGATCTACACAATGTGGACAATCTCCCTATCCATCAAAAGTGGAGTATAGTCCATGCAGCAGAGCAAATGCGGTGGCAAGAGGAACGGAATAGAAGTGAGCATGTTCGCAAACAAGGCGATGCAGGACAGGCCCTTCCACCCCCAGAGGGCTCCCCCGAATGGTACATTCGCAAATTCTTGGATGGAACGATCAACGCGAAGCAAGTTTCCAGCGTTTGGGTCTCGCTACGAGGAAATGAAGCAAGGTGGGAGGAAATGTGTCTCATCCTCGAATGCCACTCACTTCTCTTGTAGTTGGCTGGATGATTTTATTGATCTCAGAGGCACAGCGGTATTGGCGCAGACCCTTGCGCAGATTAGCCGCAAGCCCAAGAGGTAATCACTATTCCTTCTAGTGATCGGACAACTCAACCCTCTTTCACCCAGGACTCAGTCCGATATATCATTGGAGCACGAAATCGCCAAATGTTTAAAGGTCATCTTCAATAGTACTGTAAGTGTGTTTGAATTCCTGTATTCATCTGGTCTCATGTACCTCACAGTCTCGTGTCCGGGAAGCCATAAAAATTCCTAATGTTGTCACTCAAATAATATCAGCTCTCAATTCCCCTAACCTACCAACCCGACGGGCAATCTTAGAGGTGGTGTTATCGACTGTTTACTGTTCCAGTAATTCCCTAGATCTTGTCTTCCACGGCCTAGCAACTCTCAGTCAAACTAACGGCGATTCGACTGGTTGTTATGATTACTGGTTCCAATCATTCGAAAGTGTCCTCCGAGGGAGGGGGAAAATGGGAAGCCTTGTTGGTGCCAGCGAGGAATACAAACGCACTGGTGGAGACGGCGCAGGGTTGGTCGATTACGCTGTGAGTCTACCTTTCCTTCCTTCGCGCCTTCTGTCACTCATGTTTTATCCCAAAGCTCGTCAATATTGCCCTGTTGGTTTACATCATGGACCTGATTGACGACCTCGACGTTCGTTTACACCATCGCGCTCTCATGGATTCTGCGGGCCTTCAACGCATCATCGTTCTCTGCCGCGACCTTGGTGCTGCCCCCATGAACAAGCACCTAGATGACCTCGTGGCCATACTTGATGAAGACGAACAACGCTTCAAAGAACGCGAGGATGCTGCTCTGCTAGGTAGCTTTTCCAACCCAGAAGATATTTGGAACACTCTGTGTTCACGGATGGAGGATTCGCCCGCCAAAGATTACTTCCTCTCCATGCTGCGACATTTATTGTTGATTAGAGAGGAGGGTCCTCAGCTTGCATATCATTATCGCCTCTTGGATTCGGTGATCTCGGACATCGTTATGGACGGGAAACTAGCAACAGCAGAGCAAAGAATTGGACATTCAGTACAACAGCTGATTGCCCAGTTGAACGAATCTGATAGGCTTCAAGTGGCAGAGAACGAGGCTGCCGATACTCGCGCTCAGGCTCTCCGTCTGAAGCTCGAGAAAGAAGCACTTGAAGAAGAGATATCGCAAGGTTTCGATGGGCTGGTCGGCCAATTAAAAGTCAAAGTATCTCATCTTGAACAACAACTAGCCACTGCCCGCGATACGACATCTAGGCTCCAGTCTCAGCTCGAAGTGCAAAAAGTTGGGTATGAGGAACAGATCGCGCAGCTCGAAGCGCAGATCATGGAGCTATTTAGGATGTTGAAGGAAGTTGGGAAGGGCGTGGACAAGATCATTGAATCGAACAACACTGGGTCCATGGATCGAAAGACGCTCATCGAGGTACTCAACAAACATTTTGAGCGGACGAAGACAATCGACATACTTGAGGGTAAGGGCCGGAGAAGGAAACGAGCCAGTAATGGTGAAGGTGAGGACGGTACTGAGGAGTCGGATGAAGATTTGCGAGACGCTACGCCTAGAAAGACCGACGTGAAGAGGGATAATTCTAGCCGCACCCGTCCTAATGGGTCGACGAGATCTGCTCGAGTATCAACAGCACACGTTGGTCGCGACTCCCAGTTCATGGACGCAGACGAAGCGGATGTACGTGAGCAAATTCGACACCAACTCGTTGCCGGTGTCAAGATTGTAGGTTCATACGTGGGGACTTGCGTCGCTAGCTAACGATTCGGACAGCTCTCTCCGGAAGGTGGACACATGGCCAGCCCTCGTAGCATTCGCGGTTCACCAAGGCGGACAAACAGACCCATGGCCGGCGAAGACACTCCTTCACTTCGGAGGAATCGCCCCAGTAACCTTATCGTCCCCCGTCTTGATGATTCACTTGATCATAGTGATCATGATATGTCATTGCGGGGTAATGAACATGGCATTGAGAGCGAATTCGGACAATCAACTTATAGTGGGTCTAGCGCCCTGACTAACGACACCCATGCTACGTCTGTTAGCTCAGTTAACAGTTTTGCGGAAGGCTCGCGTGGTCCTCAACCCCCATCATTCTCTGAGCAACTCGCAAAGCGACTCAATGCTCATGGGCGTGCTCCATCAATGCCAGACAACAGTACCACGTCACTCCCTACACTTCCTGAAGAATCGGATTCCGCAGACGTTTCGTCATCATCAATACTGCCACCCCCGCCACCACCCCCGCCACCACCACCGCCGCCCACCCATACACCCGGGGGGAGTCCCGCACAGCCAAACCCCAAAT
>JBBPOJ010000303.1:0-31935 GCA_038091395.1 Leccinum rimulosum
AGATCATATGACTCTGCAGCCTGAGAAACAGACGTACCCATTTCATGCTATTCCCGGGAGTGAATTGACCAAAGTTGGCAGGGTTCTGCAAGATCGCGACGTAGCTCGCGTCAGTCAATTCCGGGTTGTCGGTAGCAGTGCCAAAGTATTTCTTTCCGGCGGCCTTGACAACCGTGTTCAAAGCAGAAGTTGTTGACCTTATGTTGGCTGCCTGGACGTGCACGATCAACGTTTGCGTCAGCGCAGCAAGGGTGGCGAAAGCCAATGAAAAGATCATCTCGGTGATGGGTAGTAGTTCTCTGATGGGTGCGGAAAACTGGCCGAGGACCTTGCTGCGTCTTATACTAGTCATGACCCTGGCACGTAGCAGCTTGCAGACCGCCCACGCGACAGCAATGGATGTACCTCGATTCGGATATCGATGTTAGTAGTCAGGCAACCAGTGGCATGACCTGACCGTTAGTACCCTGTTCCGTGCGACCATCACATGGCAAATGACCGAGGCCTAGTAGCAACGGGTCCTGCTACTGTATCGCAGTGACAGACTCGATTTCGAGTGACACCTGAAGCTGAAGGCCTGATCTGTAACGTGTTAGCAACCTGTTAGTACCGCTCCGAGCTCCTCCCACAACCAGGCCCGGCGCTATCTTGGCTTGATTGTCTGTGTGCCGGATGAATGGTACTTGTCGTGTTTTGAAAGGAATTTTACTACTCTGCAGGTCATCTGACTCGGAATCATCATTTTGCTCTGTTTTGGACAAGTTTTGGAACTTGTTTTAGGACACTACAGGACCGTCATCTGGTTCCTGAATCATGTCTGAGACGTTAAACAAGTATGCTCGAGGTTCAATCATACATGTCAACTCAGTGAACACCTACTGATCTTCTGTCACTGCTCAGGCCCTCAGATCAATCAACTACGGAAAACGACCGATGTCATCCTCAATGGCCTGAGCTCCAAACTCAGGTCCACCTGTTCATCCGCGGCTTTGATTGCCCCACACTTGAGATACGGAAGATCCGTCGAGTAAATCACCAGTCTCTAAGCCTTTTAATAAACTGGGAATGTTGAAACAGTGGGCCTGGGTGCCACGTCAGGTGGCACAAGTTAACCTGACGAGCTCTGCGTTTACATACCGTAAAAGACTTTCCTTTTTTTCGCTCGAAAAGTTCGAATTTCAAATTTCAAATTACAGCTTGAACCTTTC
The DNA here is from genome assembly GCA_038091395.1 of Leccinum rimulosum. Taxonomy (NCBI): domain Eukaryota; kingdom Fungi; phylum Basidiomycota; class Agaricomycetes; order Boletales; family Boletaceae; genus Leccinum; species Leccinum rimulosum. Next base: position 1,209 of record JBBPOJ010000303.1, read on the forward strand.
TGGATGGACCACTCATTGAACGATGTCGAGGGCTACTTGAAACTGTCATCTCTGCTCATCCTTGTTCATTTTATTTGCCTTTGCCCAGCACAGGTACTAGAAATATGCTGCCTAGTCTAAGTGGCCCGGCACGTGTGTGATGATGGGGTGACGGAGGGCATATGGAATGAAACCTCCTTTAAAACACACGCTGTTCAATTCTAAGTTCATTCTTTCGTTCAGTGGGTACTAAGGCGACGAGCTTTCACCATGTGTGTGTTCAACACATCATGATATTCAAGGAGAACTGTGACGACGACAATCTAAAACGATGATGCAACTGCAACGGAGATATCTGCGAATTTTTCCTCTTTCCGTCCGTCCATTCGTAAACACATATGTATGTACACCAGACTTACCGAGTTCATATATTGGCAGCGATCAATCGTATTCCACGCGACAATAACAAACGTGTTATGGCGTCATCGCTCGACCAGAAAGTACATATTGATCTCAAGATAATGCTCGGAGTTGCACTGTCTCGATTTGAGGAAAGATCCGGTGTCACGGACAAAGTTGCGTGGCGAATGGATCAAAATTGTGCTGCCCATGGCACTCATTCCCACATCAAGATCGCAATCACACCCTCATTGTGAGAAGGTACCATGTACGGGAGCCAGTCAGGTACATAGATGGTAAAAGAGTACATCACGTAGTATAGTTCGTGAACCCCATGGCAATTCCATCGTATGCTGGCTTTCGGATCAGGTCCTGGAAATGCCGCGTTTAGAATATTGCAAACATTTTGAGCACTGTAGCATACCGCATCCCATGGACAAGCTTCTCCGTAGCCGGGGAAAGAAGAGGGAACCCAGGAGTACTATGAAACGAATAGTCAATCTGGATCATACAAACAAAGTATGTTTTTACATGAACGCACCTTGTCGGTGAAGTCCCAAACGGTGACTCCAACGCATCCAGAAACAGCCATGCAAGTCTCGACGACCGCCATGTAATCTGTTTGCTGTTGTTCCAGGTCAGCATCGGTCGCAGGGAGCTCCATCCTGTCATCAAGCTCTGTCACGGCAACTTCAAGGCCAAGAGCGGTGATTCTCTCCATGTTAGTTTGGAGCTCGCTTGGGGAGACTTCGCCGAGGATGAGGTGGCATTCGAAACCGATCCCATGAATGGGAACGCCAGCTGCCAAGAGGTCCTCGACAAGTTGAACCATCGCATCGATCTTGGGACCTGCAAGATCGGTATTACAGAAAGCGAAAAATGGGAGGTCGGTCTACTCACCGGTGTACTCGAGGTTGTATTCGTTGATATAGAGTTTTGCATTTGGGTCTGCTGCATGAGCGGTTTGCAGTGCAATGCTGATATACGATGTGCCCAATGTGTCGTAGAACACATCGGAACGCATCGTCCCGTTGTCATTGAGAGGTTCTAAAATTCGCAAAGGCGCAGTCAGACGTATATCAACAAGTCAGACGCAAGACCCACCATTAACGACATCCCATGCGTCTCCGGACGGTATCACAAATGATCAAAGCTTATTAGAACATATTACTTACAACTAACAGGATATCACTTCTCCTGAAATCATGAAAGTTCAATGACTCACATTCTTCCTGCATAATGCGAGACTTCTGTGTACACATGGGTTTCGACGACCGGAGTCAAAGTTTCCGGTGTCCAGTTGCCATACGCAACCCAGTCGGGAAGTTGGCTGTACCAGACGAGGTTGTGGCCTGTTGGAACTTGAGAGTGAACTCAGAATTCAGCTGAACGTTTTCTCGAATACCTCTCATGATCTTCCCACTTTCCTCCGCGAGGGAAACGATCTGATCACCGCCAGTAAAATTAAAGAAGTTCTGCTCGGGCTCGATCGCATCCTGAGGGTAAAATTAAAACGTTGAACTATTCAAGTCATCTTCGCAAAGAAACAGGCGTACCCATTTCATGCTGTTCGCGGGAGTGAGCTGACCAAACATCGTTGCGTCCTTCAATATCGTAACGTAGGCCGTGTCGGTCAGTTCCGGGTTGTCGGTAGCAGTGCCAAAGTACAGTTTTCCGGCAGCCCTGGCAGCCATGTTCAAAGAAACTGTAGATGTCGCTGTCGGAGCAGCACTTGTACTCGTCTGCGCAACTGATGTTTTCAGGAGAGCAAGGAGAGCAGCGGTCAAGGTCAGTGGTGATATCATCTCGGTCGGTAGGTCGATGGGAGGGACAATACAGATATCGGCGCATGCATACTTATACGTGCCATGCTCGCAACCTCGAGTGCACATTGCTGTTACTCAGCAGAAGCTCCGGAAAATCACCGGAGCACCCAGGCGACGCTAGCTAGAATGTCAAGTACAGTTTTAGTGCAGGCGATCGGAAAAATGTGGCGGTGGAGCAACTGGTTCTGATTTTCACGTTCAGATATCCTCGAGCTGACGGGATCCTCCATATGAAGAAAAATCGAGAGTGTTGAGCATGTTAGCTGGGACCACCTCGGAGAAAACTCTGAACACGGGATCGATTCGCTGAATATCCGGAAGTCCTCGTGGGACATGTAGAATACATAGAACTGGAAGAGAAAATATAATTTCGGAATAGCACCAATGAGGGGTTCAGTAAGTGACTGATTGCGAAACATTGATGTATCTGTACTCGCCTTGTCATACTCGTACCTATGGTTTATCAGTTGCAGTAGACAGGGTTCAACGTTCCGGTCTTCGTTCGCGCGTCTGCGCCGCCTTCATTCATGTGCATGAACTCAGATCCTTTTCTAACTTACCTTGATCTTTGGCTGTCTGGTGGGAGTTATGCACTAGTTTGCATCCTGCATCTTTGGTTCGACTCAGGATGTCACATGGTAATGTGATGAAGTTACTTACTTCCGGGCCCCGGCTGAGTCTGAAACCATTCACTCAGAATCACCAGCGAAGAACGTGCTGACGATCCCCCACACATCTCAAAGGGCACCCCTCATGTCGCGTAAAAGTTATGCTCTCTCACATATCAGCGATGCCACCTTGGGTGCTTTCGCGCTTGTCCCGCCATCGGAAGTCCTCAACCATCTAATCCGATTCTTGTCGACATGGAGTGGAACCGAGTTGCGTACGACCCTTCTCTTTTCGGGCTTCCCGCTCACGAGCGCGCGTGCTCTTCAGCAAGCTGTTCGCGGTGAGGAATTACGATAGGGAAACAATGCTGTAACGCTCACCTCGCTTTCCAGCTCATCCAATACACGATGAAGCTCATTGCACCAGTTTTGCTTGCACGAGCGAAACTCCAGCATCGAGTTGGCTTGCGGAAGGAGCCAACCAGTAGTGTTGCAGCGTCGTTCATCAACTTTGCAGGTATAATTGGTGATTTCAAGATGTTAGGCAGATTCTGGGGTAAGCGGTACTGCCCCGCTCTCGGCGTCGATTACTTCTTACATCGGCTATTCGATCATATACATAGGTCTGCTTCCTATTCTGCAGTGGATGATATCCATGGAAAGAAGTCCTCCGCCCACTCGGGCTCTGCTCACCATCGAGCGCTTACAGGGATGGAGCATGCTGGTCTACTATCCATTGGAGCATCTTTATTACCTGCGTGCCCATAACCTCATTCCAGCTACAATTCCTGCTGTCGGATCGCTTTTCAGACGCACCTCAAAGCGAGTCCCTCTGAATGCCAACTCTCTTATCAAGTGGTCTTGCCGAGCATGGGCGGCCTATGTCATCCTCCAGTTTGCTCACTTGATGGAGGACAGGAAGTTATTGCTGATGAAGGAGAAAAACTTGCGGAAGGGAAAGGGGACGACAGCAGAAGATAAAGAAGATCTACGCAACAAGTGGGACTCTTTCTGGAATGAAGTTGTAGCCAACTCTGCCAATTTACCATTGGCCCTCCATTGGTGTGTTGCTTTCTTCAAAATTTCCCAATTGCTTGAGCTTTTCGTAGGTCCGTCAACGGAGGCATCTTCAGCAGTGATGTAGGTATCCGCATCGGGCGAAGGGGTACCCGCTGACCACACAACTTGATTAGATATTGGTCACCCTCTTGGGGTTCATAAATGCGGTGGCTTCCTTTAGGAGCGGATGGAAAGCTACTGCCTGCCTTCCTTCAAAAGTCCGCAAGGCGAATGATTCAGTCGGGAATGACCAAGTACCCACAAGTGAAAAAGAGGAAGCTCATTCTTAGGTAGCTAATTCCGTCTACTGCCCCTGTGAGAATGATCTTCTGAGCCATCGTAGGTTAGTGTCACCCCATGTGATACACGTTTTCCGACTGTCAGCAATTACTTTCATTTTTTCAAAAGGAGAAAGGGGTTGAAATAGCCACATGTTGGCTGCCTGTATCTGGAAACCATCATGTCTTGCTTGCGTCAAACTTGGAATTAGGAGGTTGCAGCCGGATCACCTCGGGAAACTCTGCACATCAATAAATGGAACATCATGTAATCCTCAAATGTATGCCACTCGCTCTTTTGAATTGGATGCAGTAAATGTGGAATCTGCATTCGGCGCCACGCGGTTCAGGTCCAATGAAGGCCCTACTTTTCCAAAGCTCTTGAGATATAAATCCGGCACACCCTAGACGCAATATGATTCGGCTTTACAGCAACCGTGTATGCATAGCAACAGCCTGATAGGCTCCGCGCAGCCCGTCAAGTGTGAGTTGAACCTCAGTGAACCCCGAGCCCCAGATTTATCTGCCCGATAGATATTCCATAGCTGGCTGATAAAATAAATGGTGCCTGGAATAAGATGGATTCATGTCAGGTTTGAGTTTGCTCCTTGGGACTGTGAGGTACCGTGATTATGCATGAACGTTTGAACCTTGTTCTAGAAAAAGGTCTGCCACATGTACCGTGGCGCCCATTGGATAAATGGTGGTCGTCGTCAATGATCATCGATCAGCGAGAACTGGTGGCAAAACGAAGAACCCCTTTCGTTTGTCAGAGAGTGGATCAAGCCTTCCGCTAGCTAGGAGCCAGCCATCCGTCGTTGATGAAGCAGATTATTATGACTTGAGACTGAGTAACATGACGACTCAGACTAATCAACTGTATTCACGTTATCCTTTGGTATTCTATCATGGGGTGGTTGGATCATAGGCCGGATCTAGTAGCTAGAATGCAAAGTCGGCAACGCAGGGACAGGTGTCCTTTACGAGAGCGACAGAGTAATACCAAAGTTCTAAGGGAGCACAACGTGGAGCGGTATTTGCGATCCATGTCACGCACGTTTCGCATCTGATCGCTCCAGAACATTCAACTCGGGAAGGTCCTCGGGAGCCGGTGATAATCACTTCATATTCGTGCTTCGTCGGAGCATCTAGCTTCTTATAGAACAAATTATAACCTTGCCTGAGTGGTCTATGAAATTCCGATGTAGTAATGTGTGGTAAAATCTAATCCAGGATTGGACTCTTGTCCTTGTGATTTTCAAGCGAGTTGGATAGCGCAGGCACAGCATCATACTCATCTTGGACTGCCTGTAAGAACGAGAGCATCTATGAAAATATCCAAAGAACCCGTGAGCCTGGCCCACTGGGGGCTCCATCCAGTGTCACAACTTACAAATTGATGGCGTTGAGCGCCCATAACTTTTCCCGGCTCCGTCTTGAGTCTATCCTTTATATGAAGAAGTTTATCGTAAAAGTGCTGAATGGCGGTGTCATCACGTCCAGGTGGCGTGTGGAGAGGTCTAGAAACCTATGAGACGCATAAGCGAGGCGTCCTGCAAGTCAAGCTTACTGGTTCACCGCTGCGCTGTAAGCGGCGCACCGCATAATCCCTATAGCAGACCGTCTAGTCATCGAGTGCTTTCCAAATCCTGGGAGGCGCGTAGCTACTCACCGAATGCTCCGATTGCATCCAGACGGTCCGCATCTTGGACACAATGCAGTTCTGTGCACGTGGCATGCCAGTCTACAAGCTTGCCGCTCTCGCGCAATTTTTTCTCTGTCGTCCACGATACATTTTCCACGATTTTCACGACCAACGTGGCTCGACCGTCGGATATCAGGTCCAATGCATGATCGTTGGCTAATGACTGGAAGAACGGCAAGAAATATGCATGAGGATCGGCAGCTTCGGCGGCCGTGACATATTTCTTGTCCAATACATCATGTAATAGTGCAGCAAGCTCCACGACTAGGAGATCAGGGTTCTTCTGTGGGAGGGAACGTGCAAGTGACAAGGCCGTCTTTCTTACGCGTTCGACTTCGGCCCATAGTCAACGAGCAGGACACGAGCGGCCACGAATATTAATAGCCGTACCATGAAACACGTCATGAGAGGGATCGTAACGTGCCATCGTGGCGACCATGAGTTTCTCCGCTGCAGCGAGAGCCAGCTGCTCCGTCGCAGAGGGATATGTGTCTGAGTTCATCGCAGAGGGAGCCTCGGTTCGGATTTCGGATGTCAATGTGCAAATAGTCACACGGAGCGGGCTCACGATGAGACAGCAGAACATAACTTGCAACCCCCTCAGTTCGAAACATGAGAAGGCCAAGGGCCATTCTAATTGTCACTCTTTTGCTGTGCTTCGCGCTCACTGCACACACCGTTCTCTGTTCTGAACAGTCAAAGCTGGTCATACGGGTGAATGTCTCCATAAAACTCCACGATGCTTATTGCTCAACGTGTCATTGACGACTAGGAATCCGACATTGACGAGTGTGCTGCTGTAGAAAAACTGAGCGACCTCAAACGCGCTGTGGAAGATAATGAATCACCCATCATGCGACAGGTGTTTGCCTGGTTGTTCCCCTTTGGCCCTGGCTGGAACGCAGGTTTGTCCTTCCCATCGTACGAGTATTGACACGTTCGTGAATACTTGATATAGTTCTGGGAACATTTTATATCAGCTCGTACGTCTGGGATGACTTCGAAATCTAGTTCGCTGAGCATCCCACCAACGTTTCAGGGTACCCAACTTTATCCTCGCGTTCATCCCCGCGGACATAGATGCCAATACCCTCAACACCATGACTGCATTTGCCGTTAGCATCTCCTTGGTATTTGGAATTATCTGGTCTGACAGGTTGTGCAGACAGGCGGCCTCCTGTCTGATGTCTTTCTTCATCTCATACCTCACGCGTTTCTTGGTGAGCATCAAGATTCAGGCGCCCATTTTGTGATGGTAGAAGACAAAAGAAATGTCCTGATCGGGTGCGTGAACTCTGATGGACCTATTCCAACATCTCATCCCTGAACGGTAGGCTCGCGATATTCATTGGTTTTGCCGCGTTTTTCATCATGGAAAAGTCCTTGCGGGTTCTGGGTGGTGATGAAGGGGCCGACGGCCATTCACACGGTCACTCGCACACCCACTCACATGCAGAGACAGAGACAAAAGCGATTGCTTCCGGTGTGTCGATTACGTCGTCAGCTGATGGTCTGCGATCCAGAAACGGAGAGAATGCGAATGGGAGCGACCAATCAGAACAAGTTGACGTGGTGCATCCAGCCACTGGTCCTTCGAAGCTCTCGGCATATCTAAATCTTTTCGGTGATTTCGTGCATAACATGTACGGCATACGTCTTCTCCCCGTCGCGTTGCACCGGTACTAATCACCTCAATCAGAACGGATGGCCTGGCGTAAGTCAGTCAAGACATGTGGATGCCTTTTGACTAAGTTTGTATGCAGTATGGCTGCGTCCTTTTACTCCTCCCCGCTGATTGGTGCAACCACTACCCTGGCTTGTTTTGCCCATGAAATACCTCACGAGATCGCGGACTACTCGATTCTGGTTCGCAGCGGATTTAGTAAGCGACAGGCTATGCAATCCCAGTTCCTCACTGCCATCGGTGCATTTGTACGTTTTCATAATCTGAAGGGATGTCTGGATTCAAATGTCTTCCTCGATTGATTTTGATTAGGTTGGGTAAGTGACGACGTGTTTTGCGGTTGGTTATTTATTTCTAAAATTTAAACAGTACGTTCATAGGCATAGCGATTCATAATCTGTCAGCCTCCGGCGCGGAGTCAGTTTCAGTCGATTTAGCGGCGGGTGTGAGGCAGGATGCTTCCGGAATTCTTGGCACCACGGTGCAACCTGCAGACCTGGTACGTGTGCTAATCAAGCTGGCTTGCCAAGGGGTATCTGATCCGCGCCGCAGGTGATTCCTTTTGTTGCCGGAGGATTTCTGTACATCGGCGCCGTTGCCGTGCTGCCTACGTGAGTCAGAAGTCACTAATCATTTGTGTTTGAGTTGACGTTGAAACGTTGACGATCTGACGGAAATCAGATTGCTAGCGGAGAGTAAAAGCGGAGTGCAGGCGCTGCGAGAAGTATGTCAAGTTTCCTTCTTTCGACATATTCGAATGGCTGATGAGACTTCTAAAGTTCGGTGCGATGGCTTTCGGTGTCGTATGCATGTTCTTAGTGGCGTAAGTCATCAAACTGTCCGTTGTGCTGCTCTCACGCTCGGTGGGTTAATTACAGATGGAACGAATAGATGCGAGGCTCGCATCTGTTGGGAGTGGAGCCTCTGCCACACATCATATCGAAAAGCGTGTCTGTCGAGTGTCGATATTTATTTGTAGTGTGCTCGCATACCACCGGGATTTCGAGTGGACTAGGGTGATGATGGTTGAGATTCGATGCCGTAAACCGTTTAAATTAGACGGGCCGCATGTGCCTGTGTTGCTTAGGCTGAACCATCGATTGAGGTCGTACATACATACTTGCTATGAGGTGGCGCCGGCTGACTCGTGCCGCAGCGAAGCCGACGAACGTGCGTGCGTCGCATATTCCGCTTTAGTACATTCCCTGCTTAATGAGACGCCCTCCGTAATTTCAGACACACGACCAACTTGCTCCCATTTCACCGCCAAAAACTCCCTTTTCTCTGCATTTGTCTCTCCGACGCCGTTCCTTCTTCAAAATACTCCCATCCCCGTCTCTCCTTCACAGCATCCACGAATCTCACAATCTACATTAAGTTGCCGTGGTGCCCCTTAAGGACTCCACCGCACCCCATCTGTCACGTTCCAGGTCCGAAACTCACTGCCTCTCTCGAACAACCTCTCATCTTTTATACCAGTCTTGCCGCGTAATTGCAGGTCGACCTGGGCGCCCAGTCTCTCGGAACATCCTCACCTGAAATTCTTCATCCTTCCATTGTAAAACCATCTTATTCATCCTCAGTAATGGGCACAAAAGGACGCGAAGTTCCCCGCGTGGTCTGTTGTGCGATCCCGATCACGAGCGCCGCAGGCAGGGTGCTTGTCATTACCAGCCGTAAACGTCAAGACTTGTGGGTCTGTGCGTATCTTTCCTTCTCTTTTCCTTTTCTTTCATCCTCTGCAATGAGTTTCTACGCGTGTTAGTTCCTGTCCGGACTTTGGTTAGCTTCTTCCGTTACCTCCGTATCTGACTTCCTTTCTTCCAGTACCGAAAGGAGGGTGGGAGCCCACTGATGTCAAGTTGGAGGCAGCAGCCTCGCGGGAAGCCTTGGAAGAAGGTCTCACCCTTTGTCCCTCTATCCGTCATCTCATCTCCTGATGAATGTCCTATCCCATTCCCTGCCATCGCTCTTGTCTTCCAGCGGGCGTCCGTGGCAGAATTACGCGCTATGTGACAACCATCAAGTCTCCATCAACAACGTATCACTTTTACGAGCTTGAAGTCTCGTCCCTCGACAAGGATTGGCTCGAAAGCAAAGAACGAAAAAGAGAATGGGTCGACTACGCGGAAGCGTCTCGCAGAGTCGCGTGGAAACCCGAGCTTGCACAAGGGTTGTCCCTGTCGTCGTTGGCACCCTCACGGTAGAATCACGCGTAACCCCAGTCCTTTTTTTTGCTCTGGGTGCTGCTATACGATCTTCAGGTCCTCCGTGAATTACTGCCCGTCCAAACGATGCTAAACATATCGAGGCCAGCTTCAAATTTCCTTAGACCTCATGGACCTGACCTCATACTCTACTCTTCCTTAACTATACCATGAATTTCCCTTGGTGTCCACACGCCCATTTGTTTCGTGCATAGTCTCCTCTACGATGTACCATCTACGCTACTGCTCCACGGTGTTCTCAACATAGATCCGTGACTCTGGCTCAACAAAAAATTTCATAATTAATAATTTAGGTAGTTCACTGTGCATCTGAATTCCTCGTCGTTGGGATACGGTAATGGTTACGATTCAGTAAGCGGAATGTTTGTCGTTCAGGCATTGACTTTATTGACCTTTTTTTTTTCCTTTTTCTTCATCTTTCTTTTTCTGTTCCCTCTGCAGCCTCGATCCGTCAACACCAATCGTTGATTGCTCGAAATCCTGGCGCCGTGTTTCCCGTTTTTCCAGACGATAGAAGGGTCCCGAAGGCTCTCAACCTTCCCGTTTAAATTTTTCTTCCCGACTTCATCGTCGCGGAACAATTATCTTCCCCGACTCCTTTCATCGGGATTCCTTGATTTCTGATAGCAGACACTGATCTCTGCTTGATACCAGCACTAGTACCGGCCGGTATTGGTTCCAGGTAACGTTCGTCCATTCGGCCGATGATTTCTCGCCGTCAAGATCCGGGTCGACCAAGTATACACCCGGAATAGCACTCAGCACAGCGAGCAACTCCATTATTTTTCCGGACAGTGATTTGACATGCAGACCCTCTGCGTAATGTTGCTTCCTGCGACCTCCGACATCTCCGCGCGCGACTGAGACATCGGTGCCTGCGCCGTCGATGCCAGTAGTCCCATCGGTCGCTTGCATCGAGATGACTACAGTATTCGACCTGCTTTGGTCCTCGATTCTCGGCTCGAAGTAGGGCGTTGCGGACTCGGTCATTGTAGTGTACGGATGCTCTTCCGTCGTTGTACCTATCAGCGGATGCCGCGCCGCATGTGACAATTCCAAGAATATGATGTATGCTCTTCTGACAAACGTTTGTTGGAACAGCTGTTTCGATGTTAGAATATTTCCGCCATCAGCTGTGCGGTTCGGCTTAACGCACCAATGAATGACGGCGTTGGATGAACGATCCGACTATCTTCCTCGCTATTGGCTCCAACAATAGGTAGGGCAGGTCCGACTTTGTACTACGGCAACTGCGCTCCGGAAATCTGCATCAGACAATGAATTTTTCGGGGAACTTGGACAAGGTTGCCATGGTTAAACCCACATTCTTGATGAAGGGGTCCGACGGGGACTTTCAAATTCGTTTGTTACGATTGTTGGTGAGTGAGTGAGACCTTCCCTTGAAAGAAATGCCGATCCGGATTGGCAAACGCGGCCGGAGTCCATGACAGTAGATCCTTCCCGAGAATAGGTCATTTCCAATGTCACATTCCGAGTGTTCGGCATCGAGCAACTGGGGTGCAATCTTGTCAAATCATTGATGCACCGAGAGTGAGTGAGAAGTCACTGGACATGTACGAAAAAGGGCTTTCTCCAGGTCCAGGCCTGTCAATGGAACATCAACGTGTGAACGCGACTGCGGTGCATGTCCATCATGTGTGCCGTATTTGCCACTCCCAGAACTTACCAGTCAAAAAGGCTAATAGCTAGATAAAGGAGGTTCGTAGTACACAAGTCGAGCGGGGCGGGCTCGAGTCGCTACTCGTCGACCCGTCGGGATTAGGAAAGGCCCGAGAGCCACACATGAGATACCCTAAAACGGAAACCCACTTGTAAGGAAGCGCAGTCACGGGTCTTAGGAAACCCACAACGTCGACTGTATTTCCACTTCTGCACGACCGAGCCCGTCTGCCCAGCATCCCCCCTCTTCCTCGGTACCTTCTACCATACAATGTCGCTGCTCACTCCTTCAGAGTCACGGGCGTTCCAGTCATTCCTCGATGCTACTGCATTCCCCGTGGATTGGAGCATGCAGCTCGAGATCTCCCATGAGCATATGCCCCCAGCACACGGAACAGAGGCTCTCACGAAGGCAACGAAAGATCTAATGTCGCTGGACGGAGAGAAGTGGTGGTACCCATTCAGTTCGTCGTCGTCATCGTCGTCGTCCCGGCAGTCACCCGTGCATCTCTTGACATCATCGTCTTCCGCGGCGAGGCTCCAGTCGTCAGGGAAGCGCTCCCCTCCACCTGACGCAAAGCCCTCGAACAAGCGGCATTGTTCTTCGACTTCTCCGAACCTTCCCGATGAGGCACACCTCCTGCCTCAAAATAGGGCAGCATTACTGTCGCCATCACAGAAGAAGGCAAATCACATCCAATCCGAGCAAAAACGGAGGGCAAACATTCGTAGGGGATACGATTCTCTCTGTGAAACCGTGCCAACACTCAGGGAGGCATGTCTGGCCGAGGATGAGCAGCAGCTCGCGGAAGGCAATAAATCCAAGGGTAGGCGAAGAGGCAAGGCGAAGGCAAAGAATGATGATGGGGAACGTGTCGATGGACGGGCAGGGCCTAGAAGCGAGAACGTCGTGTTGTCGAAAAGTGAGCACTATCCCGTAAACTTGACATGTCTCCTTATGACCTCTCTCCTTAGCCATCGACTACTTGCACGACTTGCTGTCAGAGCGTGAAGTCTTGATGCAACGACTCCATACGGCTCGCAATGCCCTGCCAGCGAATCACCCATTACTTTGTCCCAATCCGGATACACCGATTCCACTGTGGGAGCGAAAGTGGTCTGGTGGGGAGGAAAAGAACGATGACGACGACGACGATGTTGACGACTAGCATGTGGTGATTGTTTCGTCCTCTCCGAGGGAGCCCACTGAGGAGCAGTAGGACGGTTTCAAGCCACTGTCGATTCAAAGGGACTTTCAAGTTACCTCGACATCTAATAGCATGAAGAGGGGTGTCAATTATATTTCAATTAATTGGGCTGCTGTTTCGATTGCGTAGTGTATTTGATAGCAGGATTCTATGTATTTGCTTAGATACCTTAGACTGTACAGTCTGCATCTCCGAGTCATGCACGAAGACCGGTACGTAACTTGACGGAACCGTGACTTGATCTCAATCAGGTAAGCCTTATCATATCCCCAACAATGTCGAATAGCCCTCGGCAGTCTCGGAAACGAAAATATCGCTCGGTTTGGGTCTTGTATGACTGAGCATGCGATTAGTCGGTGACTTTTATTCTTACCGGCATAGGATGGCCCAACCCCCACATGGGTGAAACGGAACATTGACGGTCCCGGTGTCTGGGCAAGCTGTGTCAAAGGCAGGGAAAAGCAAACTGTCGCTGAATTGTATAACTTGTTCGAGTCGGTGAGGACCCTCCCCAACTGATTCGGGTGATCTTCTTGGGCTCAGATCAATGTGATCAGCTAGCGTCGGAGCTGTGGCCTGTAGAAGGAAAAGATCCACCCGAAGGATCACAATCTTCAGACGACGAAGAAGGCGGTGCAGACCTCGAAGCCCTAGTTGCGCAAGAAATAGCCACCATCAAGCGTCCGCGGATAGAGAGACGATTCGGTAGGTGCTCGCCTGTCTTTCTTTGCGTACTCTGTTATCTTGATATCCATTTGGCTCCCAGTGAACTGTCAGACGAACACGCCTTGCGGTAAGCATGTCTGAGTCTACGTCGTCGATCGACTGTCATCATGATCGATCTCTTGATTTCATTTCCATCCAGTGGTCTTCATTTCTTGCAGGCCCCCGATAGATCCGGTCAAGTTGATCATTACGCATGCCGAGAACGTCCGAAAGACAGGCACGGCGAGAACAAAGTACGGATGCCGATGTTTCAGCCTAGAGCGTAGAGTTGACGCGTTCATTGAAGGTATACGCACAGACTCATCCCGGTCTCTGGTTCCTGTCTGGCCAACCTGCCGGAAATACACTCTATGTGTCGACGACTGTTCACGTCGTATTTCGCGGAGGCCGAAGAAAACACCTCCACCCCTCAAGTACACAAGGTGAGATCACACCTGGCATGTCGTTTTTAGTCCTCGCTCACGGGGAGATGTCTAGTACAAGATCGAATTGCGAGTGCGCAATCATAATTCGTTGACTCGAATGGACATCATCCAGGAAATAGCGAAATGCATGCCAGAAAACTACGCGGTCGATCTTGATAACCCCGACGTTTTCGTCCTCGTGGAGGTTTTCAAGGTGTGTAGTAGTACTACGATCCTGTCGCGTGACAGACGGCTCAGACGTTGCTTTTCAACCAGAACGTGTGCGGCGTGAGCATCCTGAGGGACTACTACAAACTCCACAAGTTCAACGTGATGACGCTGGCTCACGAGAAGAATGCGACGGAAGACTTCAAACCTGAAGTGGGTCGCGTCCAGGGAAAGGGATCGGACGAAGTTGATCGATGATCCATCATGCTCTGCAAGCACATGTTGGGATTCGGGAGGGGCCAAGTGCAGTCTTAGTACGTGGGACCGTCGTGGGTATACCTGGTCACACTGACAATTTAGTAACGAATACAGTTTGAACTCGTAGTTTGAAGGATGTACATATCGTCACCCCGGGCCCGTTAGAGCTCTGTTGCTCGCTCGTCTAAGTATTTCTGCCGTTGACTACGGCCAGTTTTCACTGAACTGTGGGGGCCATCAGAAGAAGAAATGTAATCTATGGAAAATACGAGAAATTATGTATTGAGGAACGTGCCATCAGCGGTTTTTGCATGTTATCTACCTTCTTGATTTGGGCAGCGAAGTTGGCAAGAAGTTGGCGTGTGGCGCGTCGTGGTATTTTGTTGAAATCATCCGCCGACCGTGACTGCGTAGTAACGCGCCGATTTCTCTTATACATCATGGCTGATCCGGTGGATTCGATGCTCGATCTCATGCGCCGCCTGCCGCCGACCCGCGTAGAAGAGAACATCAACTCTCTCATCCAGATCTACCCAGACTACGCAGAAGATCTTCTCGGTAGCGTCGACCAGCCGCTCAAGGTCTTGACGGATCGTGCGACGGGAAGGGATTATCTTGCCTGTGATTACAACAGAGACGGTGAAAGCTATCGGTGAGTGTGTCTCATGGTCACTGCTGCAGTGCTCGTCGTATGGTCCGATGTACGCAGACCGGTTGTTTCGAATGCGTTCCATTCCATCATAGATGTGAACTTTCGTGCAGTGCGGCTGATACGGGTCCCTATTTCCTTTAGATCGCCGTGGTCCAACGAGTACGACCCCCCTTTGGAAGATGGAACGATCCCGACCCCAAAACTACGCAAACTAGAAATCGCGGCGAACGAAGCCTTCGACGTCTACAGGGAATTGTACGCGCGTTTCACGTCCATGTTGCTCATGTAATTCCTCGCCCTTACCGCTCCTCCGCCCCTTGCCACTCGCGATTCAGGTATTACGAGGGTGGCGTCTCTTCTGTTTACCTCTGGGAACTCGATGATGGTGGATTCGCTGGCGTAGTACTGCTAAAGAAGGGTGGGTACGCAATGTCTCTTTGACAACCGATCAGGCTTTCGAGCCCTTCGCTCCGGGGATGACGGACTGGTACACTAACCGAGTACGTTCCCAGTGATGGATCCTCCGAGCGCAGATGACCCATCCGGATCATGGGACTCTATACACGTATTCGAAACTGCAGAACGCGGCAGACAGGCTCACTACAAGCTGACTTCCACCGTCATGCTCCAGCTTGTCACACGGCGCACCGACGATGCTCAACCCAACGCCGTTGGTAACCAGGAGAAGAAAGGTTCCGATCACGGCTCGAAGTCGTCCGGAGAAATCAATTTGAGCGGAAGCATGACTCGACAGGTGATTTTCAAAGACTTCAAACTTCTCCCTCCAAGCTTTCTGACTTCTTTTATGATCCAGACGGAGCAAGACTGGCCCCTGCAAGATTCTTCATCGCATATCACCAATACGGGAAGGATGATCGAGGAGATGGAGATCAAAATGCGTAACCTTCTACAAGAGGTCTACTGCTTTCCACGTAAGATAACAATAGCTGATAAGATCGCCCACAGGTGTACTTTGGGAAAACGCGTGACATTGTTTATGATCTCCGCAGCGTTGACGATCTAGACAAAGCAAGAAAACAAAGAGAACTGCAGAAAGAGCTCGTCGGGTTTATCAAACGGTGAATTTGATACCATCACAACGTTGGAGGCTAGTTGGCAAATAACGTAGTGGCGATAACGTGTTTTGGGACTACATCAACGACCCACTAGTTGGGCATCGGCGATGGGATTGGAATGGATTGTTACCTAGAAATCGGATTCAGGCATGACTCCACAACTAAATCATACTTATGTCCTACATGCGTGAGTTTGATTTCGGCCAGTGGTTTGTTTTTGTGGTTGACAGGGACACGTTCCATCAAATCCAAAGTGGAATCGGCGCCGTCAATCACCTTTCCAAAGATCGTGTATTTGCTGTCAATATGTGGCTGTTTCGCGTAGGTGATGAAGAATTGGGATTTATTTGTATCGGGTCCAGAGTTCGCCATGGCAACCATGCCCCGGTTATGGAACTTAGCGAAGGCGGTGCAACCAATTAATTCAGCAGGGTGGAGAAGAGCACGTAACTTGGAAAACTCCGCACCTTGAGCGTGGAACGGATTTCGTCTGGGAAGGGTTTGCCCCATATGCTCTGTCCGGCTTTGCCTGAACCAGTTGGGTCACCAGTCTGAATCATAAACCCTTTGATATTCCGGTGAAAGATGCAGTTGTCATAATAGCCAGAGGCGCAGAGAGCCATGAAGTTCTACGGCCATGAAAATTAGATTCGAGCATATCAATTGCCGTTGGAGGCGGTGTCACACACTTCTGCTGTTTTCGGCACGGCTTCGCAGAATACCTCGATCTTGGATAAAATGGTATCAAGTTCTGGGTGGAAGTTTCGTAGAACGTACCTTGAGTTCGCCATGGGACGTATGGAGTGTTACGGACTAGCGTAAGGGACGCTGAGTATATGCGCGATGATGGCGGATGGAAGAGAACTTACCATAGCGTGACCTATGTAACGCGTGACTGTTTCCTGATTGAACTCGGGCGCATATCCGCATACGCAAAGGGCCGGTGCAAAATAGTATTCTTCTTGATCTCAAACCATCACCATGATTCGAACGTCTTCCATTCGCAGCCAGGACGACCCCCTCTCCGTGGCAATTCGTCCCCCCTCAACAGAGTCAGAAAATGAGCGTCAAGCGCGTCTGCAGCAGGAGGCAGAGGCTCGTCGCATATCCGAGCAAATTGATGAAGAACTCAGACTGGAACGCGAAAAACTGAAAAAGTCCAAGAGCGACGTCAAGGTGACATTCGCTGCATATGTTATCGCATGGTCGCTTGATATTAATGACGTCCTTATCTCAAGTTACTGCTCTTGGGCCAGGCTGAATCAGGCAAGTCGACATTGCAGAAGCAGTTCCAGCTCATGTACAGTCCGGCCTCGCTGGACAGCGAGCGGATGTCTTGGAGGACTGTTGTGTACTTCAATGTCGTCCGTTCTCTCAGGAAGATCCTCCTGACCCTGGAGGCGTGGGACGACGTTGATGACGGTTCCGACTCTCAAAGTACCCTGGAACGGCAGGAACTTGGCCAGGACGACTCTCCTTTAGTTGGCACATCCAATTCCGGTTTTGCGGGCTTGCATGCCGACACCGCTTCTTCGAACGGGGAGCCACGAAGTCCCACGTCTCCAGGCCCCACGAAATCTTTCTCCATCGCGGAGCTGCGCCACCGCCTTCTGTCCCTAGTAAACACAGAGTCTCAGCTGGCCGATCGGCTCAGTGGCGGCATTTCTGTGTCGGGGTCTGGCAAAGGGGAAGTTTATGTTCGCAGCGGCTGGCAGGCGAGAACCATCCATACGGGCCAGAAGCTCATTGGAAGACGTTCGAAACGAGCTGAGGTGGAAAACCCTGAGCAGCTCACCGAGCGCCCTGGTACAGCTATGTCGACCGACGCCAGTTTGGACGCACTGGTGGATGAGGTGGCTTCAATGCTAGACCAGTTACAGGAAGACATAGTAACCCTCTGGGAACATCCGATTGTTCGTGCTTTGATCTCAAAGAGAAAATTGAAGCTCGACGAGTGGTCGGAATTGTAAGTTTAGCGCATATATGGGTGCATTTCGCTTACATCCTAACTCTGAAGCTTCTTAAACAATATTTCGCGCATTTCCGCGCGAGGGTATATGCCGTCGACAGGTAAGTGGTACCGAACTGATTCCATGCCGTAATTGGCTGATAAGGAGTAGATGATATTCTGCACGCCCGTATCCAAACGATGGGTGTCGCTGAACATATCTTTGATGTGGATATCCACGGAAAGAGTGTATCATGGCATCTGTTTGACGTGGGTGGCGCCAGAGGACAACGTCATTCATGGGTGCCGTACTTTGATGATGCAAATGCTATCATTTTTGTCAGCCCAATCAGTGCTTTCGACCAGGTACGTCTCCTATTCAAGCGCACATGCCACCCTGATCCAATTCATTGGGACGTAGTATCTCGAAGAAGACCCTCGCACAAACCGCATTGATGATTCCTTGCAACTTTTCACTCAAATCTGTTCAAATCAGCTCCTCAAAAAGGTCCACCTAGTCCTGTTCCTCAGTAAGTTTTTTGCCGCAGGTATTCTGGAGGCGAATAAGTGGATATCTGTTCGACAGATAAGACGGACATTCTCAGAAAAAAGCTTGATCAAGGCTTACCAGTTGCGAAATAGTAAGTGTCGGAGCATTGACTCGGTTTCGTCGCTCATATGGAGTAAGTATCCTGTCATACGGAAACCGTCCGAACGAGTACGAATCAGTAGTGCAATATTTCCGGGCACACTTTTTGCAAGTCCACAGGAGGAATAACGAGAACCGACGCGTCTTATATACCCACTTGACCAACGTCACGGTAAGGGGCCTTTCATCTCCGGATATAACGCCCCATATTGACGTGCGCTTGACCATTACAGGATACGAAAGCCACACAGAGCATTATCGGCAACGGTATGTGTTCGGGTTTGCAATCACATGCCCTTTCTAACCCAAGGTAACATTTCAGTGCGGGACTCCATTTTCCGGGGTTACTTGCAGTCAGCTGCATTGGTCTGATTAGATTCCCCGTCCTCCACTTGTCTGTGGAAAAGTATTTTCTTGTGCTCATAGGCATTGCCAATATACGCTGAGCCTTCGTACCTTACACATCAGCCTCCCCCTGTATTCCTCTGTTCCCACAGTTTGCGCCGTGCACTTCGTTGTAATTGCTTCCCATTTCCCTATTTGCTGTCGTCGTCTCCTCCTTGGGTATGTTACGTTGCACCTTGTTCATATCAATGTTGTTTTGGTCCTGTAATAGCTCGATTCACGTCCTGTCCTTTGCCGATATACGCCTCGAGTAATGCATTGTCGCTTTATTGGGTCTCCTCCGACGAGGTGCTTCCTGTGCATCCTAGATATATCGCAACCGCCCCTCGCTTGCTTTCCTCACCTTCCTTTAGTTGCCTCGCCCAGGTTGCTCGGGTACGTGTGGTCCAGTAGGTATTTATAGCTGCCGGTCAGTCTCACCTGTCTCCAGACGTGATCAACCCGATCAACCGATAATCTTGACATGGAAAGTGATCACCAACCCCTCAAGGTCACCTTCTTCCCCCCACTCCACCACCAGCGGAGGATATGGATACTCGACATACTCCGACGCGAGCGACTCACCGAGGTTTGTGCAACAATCCAGCGGGTCCCAACCTTGAATTATCTATCGATTGACTACGAAAACGCTGCAGATCGTAGATATGGGATGTGGCGAGGGCGCCCTCCTATCGACGTTGTGCCAGCCCGCCCCGTGGCTGCGACCTGACCAATTTGCAGACGAGGACGAGCAGCTGTCCGCGCTCTTCTGGGACGTGGGCCTCAACGACGGAGACACACCCGACCTGCATGCCGTGCGCGTTGCGGGGCTGGACGTCTCGTCTTCTACGCTAGCGCTCGCCGCTCAGTGCACCTCCCCTGCGTCGGTCAACCCCCTCTATACGCGCTGGGAACCCCTGGACGTCGAATTATGGCAGGGTAGCATTGACGCCATCAACCCTGCATTCATCAACGTGCAGTGCATCGTTGCCAGTGAACTGTGAGATATTTCATCACGTCATCCCGTTCTTGTCCGAACTGACTGAGTCATTGGCATGTGTTAAGCATCGAGCATTTGACTGACGATGTCCTCCTTCGGGTTGCCCCCGTCGTACTCGGCGTGTACCAGCCACGGGTGTTCCTCGTCACCACGCCGTCGTACACTTTCAACCAACGGTGGTCCCCACCGGGGCAGACGGATTCGCAGGGGTTTCCCGATCCGAGTGGCCGGACCAACCGCGTGTTCAGGCATTTCGACCACAAGTTCGAATGGACCGTCGACGAGTTCGTCCAGTGGTGCAAGAACGTCGCGCAACAGTGGGGATATGCGGTAGAGACCGCAACGATAGGGACACCTAAAGAGCAGGACCCTTGGGGACGAGACAGGTACTTGGGCGGCGCCACTCAGGTCGCCTATTTCAGGCGGTTGGACGACCATCTGTCTAGGATCTCAAGGAAAATGGGAACGCAGGACGTTCGCAATGCGATCATGGAACCCCACGCTTTAGCAGCGAGGTATCACCACGAAGCGCACCCGCGCGCAGGATGCCCTTCTGGCTGGCAAGAGATCGAGGAAGCAATGGTCATCAAGTTTCAGAAATGGGGAGAGATGACCCTCGGTGTTCAGGAGCTCTGGTTTGCAGACGAATTGCCCGTTTTATGTGGCGGCTCCATGGAGACGATGCTCAACGTCGCAGAACAAAGCACCAGGCTAGAGTTGCAAAGAATCGCCGGCCAGCCGCGTGCAAACTGGAAGATCCAAATAGTCGGAGGGCTCACCAATCGGTTTCCCCTACAAATTACACCGTTGAAGACCGAAAACATCATGTATGAGGACAATGAACCGGACTATGACGCAGAGGAAGGTTCTTTAGACTCTGGCATACTCATGGGTATGACTTATGATAACACCACATGGCACCCTGAGGATGTTGACTGGTCAGTCGGCGGGGGCAACGATGGCTGGGCGGCGGGTTGAACGGGTTAAGTAAAAGATGACCGCGCGGGGTAGAAAGGATGCTAGAGCATGACGGACTGCCTGGGAGCGGATTTCGGAAACGAGTCTGGATTAGTATCTAACTCATGTACATCTAACGGAGACGGGGCTTCGTCAAAAGAATGGTCAAGAGAAAAAAATTCGAACCGACTGGTATTGAAATTACAAGCAAGCACTGAGCATCGATACTGTCAGACCTCCAGCGCTGATCGAATAGGTGCTGTGTGTTCATGGCACAATGAGTAAGGGTGACACTACGCAGGAATGGTTTGTACAGACCAATGAGAGGATGTAGCTGCGCCATATAGGTTATCATCCACATGAGATAGCAGGACGCAAGCGTGAGCAGAATGGATGATCGAATGGTCCTGCATCGAGCACGGGTTCAGTGTTGGACATTCGTTAAATTTCAGGCTGCGACTTACGTTTGCTGTGGGCCTTTCGGGACGAACAAGTAACCACAAGCCATTAATCCCAGGACAATAACGAGAATGAAAACGACAGGGAACATCGACGCCATGTTGTGTTCGGTCAGCTCGAGAAAGCAAAGTCTAAGTGCAGCCGAATTCCGATGTCCCGCTTCCAGTCACTGATTCACGTGACAGGTAAAATCTTGCTTGCAGATTCCGTAGACACCAACAGAAAAATACGTCTATGTATAATATTACTATGTATTAGAATAGCAAGACATAACTATCAATCAAAAGCCCGACGTCTGTAACAAACGTTGCGTGGTCTCTTGGGCATGGTGATCATGGTCTAGATGGAGAAAAGGTAAGCACGTGTCATGAGCGAGAGCTATTGGGGCACACGTACGTGATAATTATGCTCCGGCAGGGGTTGATCCAGCCTGACTTCCATTACGCGCAGCAATGTCGCAAGAACAGTCCCCAGTTGCAAGTAAGCAAACTGAACAAAGAACACATCAGCTAACATTCAACAATATAACCTTCATGACTAACCTGCTCGCCAATGCACCGGTGTCGGCCAGCGCCGAATGGCTGGTACGGACTATCAGTACCCTTGCTTACAGCACCAAATCCATAATCGATCTTTTCGCCGCTTTCGTCCGCATATGATTTATAAGCCTGAGCTGCAATACCCTCAGAGTCGCTCCACCGCGTTGGGTCCCAAGCTTTTGGGTTGGGCCATATCTCTGGATCAACCTGACTAACGCTAGGAGAAGCGAGAACGTAGTGGCCACGGGGTACAACATAGGTGCCATCTTTCGAAGGTGCGGCAAGAGTGGGTGGTACGGGAACGTCAGAACGAACGTAACGCATGATGCTATGGATTGGTGGGTGCAGGCGGAGCGTCTCTCGAATGACCGCGTCCATAACAGGCAGTTCACGAAGTTCTTCGTACGTCATACTCCTGAATGTGCCGTCAGGATTTCCGAAGTTTTTCACTTGTTCTTGGTAGAATTGCTCTCTACACAAGGTGATAAGTGAAAGGGCACGAGAAAAGTTGAAGCCGTCCTCACTGTATTTCCAAGTTGTCTGCTAGGTGAATAAGTGCCCAGGATCCGGAGGCTGAACTCGTATGTTGACCCGCCATAAGAAGAGCAATCAAGATATGGGCAATCTCATGGTCTGGGAGCGGTTTGCCATTCCGATACTTTTGAGAGATGAGCGCAGAAATCATATCTTGTGCATCCTATCACAGATATGAGCACAAGGTTGTAAATAGTTGAGGTCTAGACTCACTATGCCAGACTCCCTGCGTTTCCGAATGATGTCGACATAGAATGCACTCATCTTCTTGTGAGCTACGTCACGTTTACGGTAACTGTCCAACGGAAGGTTGGGGAAAAGGAAGTTCACTGGTGTGAATCCTCCATCCAAATCGTTGAACAGATCGGAGAATGTTTTATCCAAACTTTCGCGAACCTCGCTGCCTTGAAGCGTCCGTGATGCGGTCAAGATGGTAATTTGTGCCATGATATCAGTAGTATCGAAACGCCCCCAATCGTTGATGTCGTTCAGTTGGAAGGTCAAGAACGCTCCGTCGTGCCTTATGAAGTGGTCGACCTCGTTCTCGATCATACCGACGTAGGCACGGAAGTTCTCCACCGAAAGACCGACTTTGACAAACTTCTTCTGCTCCATGAAGATCTCGTTAGGGACGTCATAGACTACGTCTTTACCGAAAACGGGCGTCGTGAGATGCTACAAACAGTCAGCAAACAAGTAACTCTGATGAAAAAAAAAACATACCTTGTAAGCCTCCTCTGCCGAGAACGCCATAGATTTGCCACCAAGAATAAAATTGTTCCCCCTGGCACTAAGCGCGACCGTGACCTTGCGACCGAACATAATGAACGTAAAGACGTTCCCATACTGCAAAGGACAACACGGTTGGACGGCGAACTCGTTTGATAGTATTTTCAGCGTACCTTCTCTTTGCATTTGGCGAAAAAGTTCAACGGGTCATTGCCATATGAGATGGCAGAGCCGAAAAAAGGTAGGATATGGAACACCTCTGGAGGCAGCGAAGAGTCGCGAGGGACAACCTGCAGACGCGTCAGTTAGGTTTAGCAAGGGATATCGGGTGCATACCAGCTGCCTAAGAATGTTTAGGACGATGACAAGGAACGGTGAGTAAACGAGCGCAAGGAGTATGGCGCGTCCCGGAGAATTCACGACGTAGTTCTGGACGGAATCCAACGCGGTGGCGACGTAGCCCGCGGAGGACAACGTGCTATTGACCGACATTGAGGACGAAGGGATAGACGAGAAGGAAAGCCTGAGACCTTCACACAAACATTAAGAACCATCCAATAAATGTGCTTAGTCAGCAAAAACTAAAATCAGACCATCTTTGCATGTTTACGTGACGCGGAGACGATCAGCCGTCATACTGTATGTGAGATTTCCATCGGGTTCACCACCGACACGCATGAGAAACCTTTGCAATGGCGTGGGTTTCACTGAGACACGCGAAAGATGGTAACATGTATTAGATACGCGGGCACTATATAGTATCTATTCAAAACTCCCTAGTAACTCTCTCTAAACGATAGGTGGAGCTGAGGCTGTGGACCCAACTCAACAGACTTTACTCTGACCTTGACAACATCGCCGACTCCAAGCGTCCCGCTCGGCGGTGCAGGCAATGTTCCAAAGAAACCCAGCGAGGGTATGTGGCAGACGAAGGAGCTGGCTACACCAGTCCCATCGAGACGTGCCCCAGAAATGGTCGCTTGGATGAACCGTAGTGGATCATGGCGGTCGGTTGCCGGATGGGGGTCTTCTATGAAGCGTTTGAGATACAAATGGGACCAGAAATCAACGTCGAGTCTCTCCACCCGCTTGTATTCTTTCTCTTTCTTTTTGATTTCGGGTGCATACTCCTCCAACCATGCCGGCGAAAATAGTGACGTGTTTCTCCCAGGGTTTAGCAGTGCGTACTTGATCTGCCAATGAGCTACAAGGTCGTTGTATCGCCGTAGCGGTGACGTGACACGGATGTAACCCTCCCGGTCCGGAATCCCCATGCTCCAGTGCATCGCAGGCTCGAGCGTGTGTTCAACCGGGGGAATGAACAGCTTCGACTTTTGAACGGCATAGAAATCCACGTGGCCATCCGAGTCTCGCATTTCCAGCAGCTTCTGGACAGCTCGCGGATCCCCAAGACATACAGGCGGTTTGGATGCTCTTCTTAGCATTGGAACTCCGTGGTCGGAAGACCAACGAGAAGCCACCCGACATGCAGCTTTCATACATTCTGAGATGATCATCCGCGCTCCAGAACTTTGCATTTGCTGCCCCACGACCTCATAGGTCAACTTTGGGAAACCGCGGAAACGATAAGGATCAGGGCAGTCCAGAGAAGTGCCAATCAAAGGTTTGGGGCTGATAGTAACCCTGGCTTTGGGCAGAGCGGTGTAAAAGTTATTGCTGGAACCTAGATTGCGTTGCTTGTGCCGCGAGATCGACTCAGTGATGAGACGCAGGTTGTCGACATGCTCGGAGCCGAGGCTCGGTGCAGGAAAGGTGGAAGAATGGCCAGGAAGATCAAAGGGACGGAAGGATTCATAGCTTCTGACTGATCCTAGGAGGCGATCCACGCTATCGTAATCTATTGTGACGACATTTCGAACTAATGCTGCTCGAATGTTATAGTCCACCATGGTTCCACTGGGGTCAAGTTTGAAGCTAAACGTGAGCACACGTTCCGGATGTCCGGAGCTCGAGTTTGCACCCAAACTCATTTTTGACAGCGTTAAAGATTTCGGAAGCATGGGCCACGTTCTGTGGGTAAAATATGCGGTGAACCCCATTTCGCGTGCCTGTTGAGCGAAGATATGCGTGGGAGGTATAACGGCTGTCGGGTCCGCGACGTGGACATGGATCCACACCGCACCGGGTTCCGAAGGTATGGGTTCGATCGACAGTCCATCGTCTAGCTCCTCTGCGCCAATATCGTCGACGACGTAAACAGGCAGATTCCCAAAATCATGCCGCAGATGCTCAACCGGATCGCAGGAGTAGAGATCCTCAGGGCCAAGTGGAGTGTCGCATTGCGTATTAGCCTGGGTCACTTGAGTCAGGTTCTGTTGAATTATCCGATCCTCGTTGATGACCTTCGCCGATTTCTCTTCTGGGGAATGGTCCACACCAAGTTCCGACCATCTTGATGCCAAGTCATCCCATGGAGCCAGGTGACCCAAGTCAACCAAGACTTGATATATTACTGGCGTGTCAATTACTTCGGCTACCTCCAATTTCTTGAGGATTGTCGATACGACAGGGGAATAGGGGTCGGAGCGAATGTGACGACGACGATGGAGGGAGTGGTGTAGCACATCGATGATCAAGCGATCTTCTTCTGTATACCGGATATCCGTATTCAATTCCTGGGTTGGGGGTTCGTTCCAGGACTCCGTAGAACGCTTCCTATTGGCAGCCATGATCAAACGGGCTTTGGATACGAAGGATTCGATAGAGGGATTCGATTGTCGAACCATGTCTCGGACGGCAACCAGTTTTTCCACATGCGACTGAGGTCGGACGGCCCATACCTGAACCGCACGATGAGAAGTATAGTGCGGAACAAACTCGGCAGTATGACTCATGAGATAGCGGTGCGTCGCCAACAAGTTGTAACGGTCCAAGTTGTGGGGGTCAGACACGAGTTCTGCCGCTCGCGATACGGTGACCGTCGACCATTCGTTGGAATCCGGAGACCTGACGAGAGGGTAGAGGGCGACGTTTCGGCTACCGATGGCACAATAGGCTCGGATGATCTGTTGTTCGACTTCTCGAAGCCGCCTAAGAATCTCCACGCGCGCACTGATTTCCGTCCTGCGGGCGGGCGACGGGTCGATGCCAGCCCTCTCCGCGAGGTCCCGAGGGACCATGTTTGGTATTTCGAAAAAGACGTCGGCGACATAGTGGGTGAGCACATCCCCAGAGAGGGAAAGGGTGAGAACATAGTTGCGGTTATCAATCAGGGCATGGCCAAGGACAATTCCCGACGCAGAGGTCAAACCCCTAGGGTACGGTAAGCGAGCCATAGGTGGGCGATCCCCATTCGTCACATACCTGCGAATGTCGACGTATGTACCGAGGGACGGCATGTCGCTCGCCTGGGGTTGGTCCGCCGCGTCCAGCTCCGGAGCAGAGTCTACTGCGGCATCCTGCCATGCAGCTAGTTGTTTCGTCGGCGGTCTACGCGGTCTCCCACTAGCAAGGACGTCCTTCTCGAGCCGCTTCTCCTCTCCTCTCAATGACTTCTTGTGTTTCCACCCTGACGTAGGTAGTATCCGAGACCTAGAAGCCGCGTTGAGGAGCTGTTCCGTGATTTTCATGACTTGTTTCTCTTCATCGTGAATGCGGACAGAGCTTCGAGAAACATAGCTATCCGACTTCAAGGACGAATCTGAGATGAACCTGGCTTGTTGACGAAGACATCTTTCAAGGATATGACTGGGCTTGACGTCTTTGAACACAAACTGGGCACCGCGACGATGCATGAACGGAAAGAAAACGCGAGCGAGCCGGTGGCTATGCATCTCGATCACTAACTTCGACGCAACACATAACCACCTCCATTCTGTCCAATGTTCAAACGAGTGGAAAGAAAACGAAAGAGGAAGGAGGAGGAGGAAGAGCTTGGCCTGGACGGGGATATGAAAGAAATAATGGGTTTGAATGACACAGACTCGGATGAATCTGATGACTCTGGCGGAGATGATGACTCGGACGGAGGTGACATTGGCGAAGATAATGATCAAGAGAAGGAGGATACAACCTCTGAGGATGAACATGTCGACGAGGAGCCAATATCGGTCTCTGAGGCTCTGAAGGATCCGGTCTACCTTATTTCCTTGACCCCCACTGTTTACGGGTGCATATTGTGCAAAGGAAAACTCATCAAAAACGCAGGAATGGCCGCTGCACACAAGAAGGCAAACGTACGCAGATCTCCTAGGAATCCTGTGACAAAATTTCACTGAATGTTGGTTTTATGCAGGCGCACATGCGACGTTTCGAACACTTCAGATCTCTCTCTGCTGATGCAGATCCGCGTAGCAATGCTTGGGAACTCGTCAGATCAATCAGTTATATATCCAACACGCAAAGTGCAGAGTCGCAGAACCTATCAAAGCGAGCATTGAAACGTGTAAGGATCTCATTGTTCGCAGAGTGACATTCTGACAGTGTATCTCGCAGCAAGTCAAACAGACAACTATGCGTGAAAAGAGAAAACATCACAAAGACCTCAAGACAAAAGCGATAGCGAAGAAGGCGCTGAAAAAACTCTCGACGACTGACGAAACAAAGAATGACGTTCCGTCGAGCGTGGACTCGAAGCGTTCGCCAGTGACAAAAATGCAGTCAGAAAAACCTCGGAAAAGGCAGAAGCTGGACAGCAGAACCTCGACCAAGGCCAAGTTCGCTTCGCGCACCAAGATCTCGAGCGAAAGTAAAAAGTCGGCTTCCAAGTCCAGACATGAAGTCACAAGCCTGAGGAAAAGCGACCGAACACGATAGCATAGCGGCTGTTCAACCTGCGAGGCATGTAGATTGCATAGATGGCTCCGGTAGTAAAATGTAAAAAGGAAGAGTCCTCGAAGATAATAACCATTGGGGCCAATCTACAACAACGATTGCAATACCCTGTCAGTCAACTGGATGACCTGCAATCATGTTCGTTTGAGCCCTTGCAGTTGGCTAACATAGCACATACCTGATTAATACTAGGCCGGTCTTTGGGATTCACCTTCAGCATGCTGTCGATGAGGTCCTTCACGCCCTGAGAATAGGCTGAACTCGGATGCTTATACTGTGCGTTCAGAACAGCCATAGCAATGGATCCACCCTGTTCCGTGGTTTGGGCATTCTCAAATGGCGAATGTGAATATGCCATTGCGAAAAGTGTGCAGCCGAGTGACTGGTGACTTGAGCCCATTGTGAAATGTTTCAAAGGGGAGAAACATACCCAAATATCAACTTTTTCGTCTAGTGTCACGCCCGTTTTAACGTCGAACAACTCTGGTGCCCTGTAAGCCATTGTACTTCGCTCAGCCGCAATGTCCTGCAGCGCCATTGATAAATCCTCGCGAGACAGCCAACTGGACGCCTTACTTGTTGTAGCAACGCTTGCGACCTTGTCTCTATGCGAATTCTGGCCTTCGTCGCACTACCAAAGTCCATCAATATTGGCGTCAGGCCATCGTCAGCAATCATGACGTTCCTAAACTCGTAATACCTCAGTCAAGAGACAGCCAGGGTTACTGAGAGGCTCACCCGGGTTTAATATCTCTGTGAGCGTATGGTTCACTCTTCCCTGATTCCGATTTTCCATTCGGCAAATCTGGGATTTTCGAAACTTCGTCGTCATCATCGAATACACCGTCCCCCATATCGGCCCGGTGCTTCTTTACAAGTGGTATGTTGACGGACGAATCGCCGTCACCTTGGGGATGTGATAGTAGTTCATCCCCTTCTTCGTCGTCAGAGTGATGGTCGTTCGAATGATGTGCTTGCGAGGAAGACGACGCAGGTGCTTGCCGGGATTGCGATTTTGAGCCAGGTGTCGTGTGGTAATCGTGTAGAGCACGAACGGCTTCACATGTACCCTTGAATATGCGAACCATATCTCTTTCTGAGAATTGTTTGCCGTTGACAACATTCGCGTTAATGGCATCCTGAACGTTTCCACGCTTGATTGCGAGTCAGAAAAACCAAATTGTAGCTTCGACACAGGCGAACCTTGTATAGCGGTAGAAAAAGGTATACAATTTGACCTTCACCCTCGGGGTCCTGAACAGCCGCAGAGTCCTAATAAAGTTTTAGTAAATGGCCTGACGTTGTTGAGTGCACAGAAACCTTACCAGTATGCGTATGATATTCGGGTGTCTGAAATCACGTCTACATGAAAACTACGAATGATAATCGAATGCTCACTCACTGGAAGCGCCGGTACGCCTCGACCTCCAGCATGGCCTCTTTTACGCCCTCCGAGCCCGTGGGGCATCTTATTTTCTTTAGAGCAAATTGCCTCTGGAAAAACGCATGTAGAGATATAGAATGGGTCTGCTGGCGAAAACTCACCCCACTTGTTTCATCCTGAGCAAGGTATACGAACGAGAATCCACCTTCACCAAGAACCTTGATGATGTTGACTATCCATGAGGCATTGTCAGCGAGCCAGGCAAAGCATGACAACAACAAAAAACACAATCTCGAAGCGCGACCGCCGCATACTAACATGTTCGACCATTAATCTTAATCTTGGCAGATTGTTGACAGAGACACGAAGAGAGTGCCCAAATTGCGTCTTTGGCTTGATCTCTTAGAGTGTCGAGAGTGCTTGTGAGATAATTTAAAGCCATTTTGTGCTGTATGTCAGTGCCAGTGATATCGAGGGGTTGGGAATAACAAAGCTGTCAGGAACAAAACGCACAGCCACTCTATGACCATCATGATGGGGATTCCTCCAGTGGTAACCAGCTCTACCTTCATCGTGAGCCCAACAAAGTTCCTATGGTGCTGTAAATCATGCAGAGGCGCTCATTTTCAGAACCATGATCTTTAAATAACACAAACATGATACGTGGGCAGATATTACTACTCGATCGAGTACTGATATCGATATGAATCTTCCTCACACACCACTGATAACGAGCGGCAATCTTACTTTTTCGAGGAGCTACAGAGTCGAATCTGCTTCATACACACCCACCTCACCATCGATCTCGTGGACACCAGTTTACATCCGCTGCCTAGCACTTCCTTCCCACAACGGCCACTGGCAGAATGGGAGAGCAAGAAAACGTGAGTTCGCGGCTTCGTTGTTCGAAAATATCTTAAATATCGTTGATCCTGTTAGCATTCCGACCCGGAAGTCGACGTTTTCTTTGTTGGCCAGACGGGGGTTGGAAAAAGCTCCCTTATCAATATGATCATGGGTGTCCATGATGCCGACGCAAAGGCGGCCCAGGTGTCCGGAGATGCCCGCCCGTGTACCCAACAGACTACCTCTTATTCAGTGTTACTGGAGCCGGACTCGCAGTGTCGACTCTGGGATACGCGGGGCCTTAATGAAGCCGTGGAGAAGTCCAACAACCGAGGCATGATGGCCAGAGTGGTGGACATGTTGGAACGAGTCTTCCAGTCGAAAGATCAACAAGAGCACGAACTACAGGAAACTCTCCAAAACCATATAGATAAACAGATTAAACCGATTCTCATGTGGTGCGTGGACGCCGGAAAGATCGGCATCCCGGTCCCTTGGGTGGATTTTCGCAGGGTATATGTGGGGTATTGCAAGGAAAAGGTCATACCTGTGATAGTGGTCACTCG
>JBBPOJ010000304.1:0-31916 GCA_038091395.1 Leccinum rimulosum
GAGATAAGGCCACGGGGCGAGAGAGACAGAGAGAGAGATTGATCAAAAAACCCGAGTACGTACTGATGAAATCGGGGTGAAGAGACCCTAATTTGTGGTACAACTTGTCTGCATGAGGTTCGTAGATGGATCGCCACAAGTCCGTCCCTCTTTGGATGGTCGCCTCGACGTTCTCTGCGGTCGCTTCCCTGTGGGTGTAACGCTTAGCTCCTCCGTCCTGCCCGCGTCACGATATTCATATCATAGCCATACCTGATCGAGTGCTTTCGTAAAGCAGCGTATACGTCGTCTTCCAGTGCGTCCTTTAAGCCCGTCAAGGACAGGATCGTCTAATTCGTCGTCATTTTTAGGTCAGCGCTTTCGGGCCCACTCTCAGGCTCACACACGACTTACCCGAGGTACGCCAACGAAGATGACGCTCTTCAGAGCGGCCTCGCGCATCATGGCTGCCTTGTTCACGGCCTCGGTGAAGCACCTTCGTGTTTCTGGTTGGCTGGACTCATTTCTAGTTATGAAACGATAGAGATGCCCGACAGACGAGGGTCTGTTGGCGGTAAGTAGTGTGCATGTCTGTCATTTCGGGTTCAATGGGGGGGCGCGGTTCGATCGGCAGATTGAAGGACCGTGTACTCACCGAGAGGACGAGCCAACCGTTCTCTGCATTTCGTTGCTTGGCCTCGTTCAGCGTACCCGTGAACACGCGGTGCAGCGTTTCTATCGGAGGACTGGGCCATGCCTCTGGGTTGCGCAGAGTCAACAACTGCTTGACTGCGGGAGGAAGCTTGACCATTTCCGCAGGGAACAGGTTGATAAGGCGCAAGGCATCCGGTGGAGTGTTCTTTTATGTGAAATCTCAAGCCGAGTTATTTTGATCAGACAGACTCGCACGACGAATAACATGATCATCTTGTTCAACAAGTCAATACGTGGGTCGGCAACACGGGCATCCGGCACAGAACATGAAGCACGACGAGCAAGACACGCTTTAGTACGTGCAAACGACGAAAGAGAAAACCGTCTACGGAGTGAAGGGTATCATAAAAAATGGTCCGCGAAGTTTAAAGTTAATGGGTCAAGAATGTCTCAGCCAAAGTAGTAATAACCCAGGTCAGTGGGTTCACCGCCAG
The DNA here is from genome assembly GCA_038091395.1 of Leccinum rimulosum. Classification (NCBI taxonomy): domain Eukaryota; kingdom Fungi; phylum Basidiomycota; class Agaricomycetes; order Boletales; family Boletaceae; genus Leccinum; species Leccinum rimulosum. Next base: position 1,128 of record JBBPOJ010000304.1, read on the forward strand.
GGGTGATCAACGAGTTGAGGGTATTGACACCTTGCAAGTCCTGCAATGCACCTGGATTTTTGTGAGTCGGCATAAAAAGGAACAAGGGAAGGAGATTTACCAAAGGGACACGCATTCAGGAGCCAATCAGTGCCCTCGACGAAAGTGACGACCTTGCCAGCAAAATCCCAAATTTCATCCATGGTTGCTTGGCCACCGGTGCCACTGTAGTTCTTTGGGGGGAGTTAACTGGGCCGAAAAGGAGATAGAACGAGGAAACAGATACCTGGTCAGCAAATTCGGTGATCGCTACGGGTCGATTGTAAGTATTATGGAGGGTGTTGGCATAACTGATCAGGAAGTCGGCGCTTGTAGTATAAGCGTGGAAGGCAATGACATCAACCTGGGAGCAATAATTAAGTAGGTGGGTGATTGGTTGCTATGCGACAATACGCACTTGGCAACCGGAAGTGTTGTCGCAGAGGGAGAAAAATTCCTTGTACCAAGCTAAGCCGCTATCATCATCGGTACAGGCAGGGCTGTAGAGGGTGTAACCCTGATCTTTGAGTGGGTTGACGTACGTCATCCAGACGTTGAAAGCATCCTGCGGGGACAAGTTGGACTGGGACGGTTCATTGGGTCTAGAAGGGAGGAATAAGAGCGGGAACGAAGAGGAAGACGAAATACGCACTCGTTTTGACCGCAGGCTTTGTCAGCATATCCTGAAACCACCTTGCTCTGGAAAGCGGAGATCCTGGCCTGATCGTTACCCCACAACATGGCCATGTAATCTATTCCAGCTGGAACGCTGCTGGGTTTATTGGCGTCCCAACTGTACATACTAGAGGGGGGATGTAGCATCAGTAGATCGAGATGGGGAGACGAAACATACAGGCCGACGTTAGGAAGTGCAAAGTTTTGCAACCACTCGTCACCATTGGCCCAGGCAAGACACCATTTCTTTTGACCGCTACTACCAGAGGAGCCATTTGAGGGGCTGGGTGCTGGGGAGGACGAGGACGACGGGGTGGGAGTAGGAGTAGGGGTGGGGGTGGGAGTGGGAGTGGGAGTGGGAGTGGGAGTGGAGGTGTCGGCAGGGGGAGGGTAAGACGACGAGGAGGGCCTTGGTATGCAAGTGGGGCTGTCGCGCTTGCGCCTGGCAACTGCTTCGCGTGCGTGAATGTGACGGGCGACCTGAGCGCGGTCAGCGACGAGTGCGTTTGCGGGTGCGGAGGAAAGAACGAGCAGTGAAATGCAAACGAGTGCGATGAAGTTGAGCAGATTAACGGGAGGCATTTTAAAAAAAAGAGAGTGTAGTGAAGAGAAGGGATCCACTTCTCTCTCTCACCTTGTCGACCGGTTTTTATATGGACTGAGTGAGAGGGTAACCATGTTACAGTTTGTTTGCGTAATCAGTACAAAAAGGGCAACCTCCCCCTTCAAACGTTCTTTTCTTCAACCTCCAACAAATAAATCATCCACTAGTTCAAATTACCGTGTTCATCCTCAGTTCATCCCCCTCAAAATGTCCGATGCCGAAGCCGCCAATGTCACGGAAAACGGCGTGCCAACGGCTGCGCAAGACCACCTCATCGAAGAAGCACCCGGTTTCAAGGTACATACAGAATGTACTCCATCCAGATCCGCAGTCATCCTCTCCCGTTTCAGGTCTTCGCTGGAAATCTTGCGTACTGCACCACGGATGAAGGGCTAAAGATGTTCTTTGCGCCCGTAGAGAACGACATGTAATTCCCGTCCCCCTCCCTTTCACCTTTTCCACTCACCCTCCCCAGCATCTCAGCACATGTCATCCTGCGCGGCTCACGCCCCGCAGGCTATGGCTTTGTCGCCGTGTCCAGCGAAGAGGCTGCTCAAAAGGCAGTCGAGTCCCTCAACGGACAGGATCTCGATGGCCGTCCCGTCATCGTCGAGATTGCCAAGCCTTCAGATCAAAAGGACAAGGAGAGAAGAGAGAGAAGGGCAAAGAGACGTCCAGGTAGGCGCGGTGGCAAGCCCGTCCCCGGCGAAGTCACCGACGCAGAGGCGAACGGTGACGTAAAGGCGGATGACCCACCTGCTGCTCTGGGCTCGGACGAAGCAGCCAAACCCAAGAAAAATAAGAAAAAGGTTGCAGTATGTCATTTTCCTTACTCCACCTCCTATTTCCCATCTCATCACTCGCGTGTAGCGCAAGCCAAAGCGCAGGGCTCCTGTTACTACAGACGACGACACGCCAATCGAAGCCGACGACGCAGCTGCCGAAGATACAGCCGAGGCACCATCCCCTAAGCGACTGACTCGCGTAAGAAAGCCGAGAGCGCCACGCCCCTCTCGCCCAGCCGGCGAGGACCCCGTTGGCGAGCCTTCAAAGACCATGCTGTTCGTCGCTAATCTTGGCTTCAACATCGATGACGAAGGCCTCTTTGCGCTTTTCGCCGACGCCGGCATAGCTGTCGTTTCTGCCCGCGTCGTCCGCAGGAAGTTTGGAAGGCCGAAGAGGAGTAAAGGTTATGGCTTCGTCGATGTCGGCAACGAAGAAGAGCAACAGAAGGCAATTGAAGCAATCCAAGGCAAAGAAGTCGCTGGTCGTCCTATTGCCGTCAAGATCGCTGTCAATGCCTCAAAGGTGGACGAGGCTGAAGACGAAATTATTTTACAGGACGATGCCCCGGAGTCCTGAATGTGTTCGTGTGATCACAACCCCACGTCCCTCCCTGTATTTCACCCCTGATGCCAGTTTACCGCGACTTAGTATTTGTTCCTTTGCTAAGTTTTCGAGTCGAGTAATTCGTTCCCTTTTCGGCGCAGTGTTTCTAGTACTTGTCGCTTTCGTCAACTTGTAATGCGACTCGCTACATACTTGCATGGCTATTGATGACCACACATGAGAATTCTGATGTTTGTTCGTCTGTGTTTGACCATGTCGGACGAGGAAGATTATCTATCTGACAAGTTCCTCGTCGACGCACTCGCCTCATCTTCCCAACCAAAGACATACGCCCAGAGACGCCAGGAATCTCTGAAACAGAGTCGCGTCAAGAACGAACAAAACCGACACAAGAGTCGTCGCCAGCGCGAGCAGGAATCCAGGGAAGAAGGTCTCCGAACGAGTCTCTTCGAGCGGGCGAAAGATGACGAAATCGGGGAGAACAAGGCACTGGGCATCATGCTCAAAATGGGCTTCAAAGTAGGCCAATCCTTGGGTCAGACCGAGAGCCCGCCGCTAGCCCGCGATGCTTCTCCCCCCGTCCTCGAGTCGTCGAATGATGCAAGAGAACCAAGCCCCACCGGCGGCGAACGACGGCATGCATCCTCAGATCCGTCCCACAGAGCCGAACCGCTCCCCCTGAATGAATGGACAGGTTCGTCCGTGATATCGTCCACCGTCCACCGCTCTCAATCCTTGGTTACACAGGCAAGAAAGGCATCGGCCTAGGGAAACGCCCCAGGTCGCCCGGCGCCTCCGATCGTATCGCAAAGATGGCAAAGATGGCCGAGGAATCCACCGACAAGGAGAGTTTCCGAGACTTTAGCCGTCGAGAATACGAGGAAAGGCGCGCTGAAGGTCGTTTGGTGCCTGCGCAGCGGACCTGCGTGACCCTCGACGAAACGGCGGGAATCACGGTTCGTATCATTGCGATGCTGATTCCATGGATCTCGCTCACACGCTGTAGTTCAACGTTCTGTGGATCAACCCTAGCGAGGTCGATTCGGTCCCTCAGGGTCTGATGGATGCTCTCGTGGAGTATACGCAGGAGAATCCTCCCATACCGTCCGGGAGAGGTGACCAGACGACTCGCTTGCGTGAACAGATGCGAGCAGATGCACTGCATCCCATCACTGGCTACGAAGATGACGACGAGACGCCACCGGACGTCAACGGGACACCCAAGACGACACAGCCAGAAGGGTACCCGCCAGAAACGGTCGAAGAGGCTGCGTATTTCCTTCGTCTCGGGGTATGTCCGGGCCGGCACCCTTTTTTTCCGGTTCGATGGCTAAACGTTTGTTCACGTAGCCTCGAGATCGGCTGACGCTGGTCCTTACATATCTCCGCGAAAAGTATGCCTATTGCTTTTGGTGTGGAACCCAGTACGAGAATGAGGGAGACCTAGAGAGTCATTGTCCGGGTCCCAACGAGGACGATCATGATTGACATCTAGAACCCGGGAAAGCTACCGTATCCGTAACCAAATTAAAGAAAGAAGGAAAAAGAGTAACGAACGCAATGCCATTGATGATGTACAAATGAGTGTCCGAGTATCGCGGGATAGAATGTACATCCAGTCCATCATGATTAAAAAAAGGCAAGGAATGTGTGTGAGTATGTATCACCCATGGATACGGTAAAAAAAAGGTCCATTTCGTTCGCCAATCATCATGAACGAAGTAGTCAGGCACGAATCACTGTCAGTGCGAAATAGGCGGTAAGAGGGATGGTAAAACGATAGTTTCAGGTCGATCAGTTTGTACTCTGTGAGGGAAAGTTGCCGCTGTGGGAGAATTCTGTGGTGTTCTCCGACGGGCGTAACTTGATATGGGTGCATGTAACTCCCGAGAATTCTTGGCAGATTGCAAGGGAGAGGGTCTGTTTCGAGCTGGAGACGAAGACAAGCGTGGGGAGGTAGACTGATGCAGTTACACGTCAGATCGGCTGATCACGGAGGGGGAGTCGCATTGACATACCCTGCTCCCGGCGTCTGCCTCTTGAGTCAGCGATGTAGAGCTGCTCTGTCTGGTGGAGGACTACACATGCGTTGAGCGAGACCGACGCGATAGAGGGGATAGAATGCTTACGCTTGGAGAAGCATAAGGTGAAAACCGGACGGTCCGCAGACGAGAGGAGCCATGACGCCTATCGGCGTCCACGTCACGAGAAACGGAGTCTGATGAGATATTGAAGGATGGTGAGATTGGACTGTTGCCTGGATTTGAGCTGCCAAGAGAAGACGCGGAGGAAGAGGAATCGGAGCGAGGACGAGAGGGGGTGAGGCGGGACGAAGAGAGTTTTTTATCGTTGTCGAGACCGAGTGAAGCCATGAGTTCGATAAAGGACGGGAGTGCGCTGGCCATCGTATGTGGGGCTTGTGTTTCGTCTGTGAAGGAGCAGTTATAGGTGGGCAGAAGGCGCCTTGGATACGCCCCACGGTTGTCACGTATGAACGGTCGTCAAATCCACGAGCGTAACCTTCGGAACGCTGCAAGGCGTTGTCCTCCAGCCTGCACGGCTAACAATAGGAACTAGACTCGTCGGCAAGGGGATCGTCCTCTCTGGCCGGGCACAGCCTTTTCGTCCCGGTTCCGAACCGCGCGTCAGTCTTGTGACAGTCAAAATTAATTCAAGGCAGTGAACTTGACGCTCGTTGAACAACACCAAAGTGCTTTAGCGAAACACAACCGACCGCGAACTCAATCAGCAAGCAAGTTCGCCTGCTGGATACATATTAAACTTGTCGTCCAGAGCAACCCGCGCTGTACAGCGTGATTGTCTTAATTGCCAAACGAACGGTTGCCATCATCACGTGTTGCCGGAATCGGAAAAACAACCTTTGTTCAAAAACCAGCCATGAACCAGCCAAGCCAGCCGAACACCTCCGCCGCAGGCGGTGGTTTCGCTCCAAATCCACGTCAAGATATGGAATACATCTGCGCAGGTACCTTTTCCGTGTGTCGGGCACCATCGTATCATATCTGATCCACGTGCGAAAGATTGCGGCGCGAAAAACGAGATAAAGTCGAGGGAACCCATCCGTTGTCGGGAATGTGGACATCGGATCATGTACAAGAAGCGAACGACGAGAAGTAAGCCTTTTTCTCTGCTCCCGGGTGCACGCATTCAGGTTTCGGCTAGTGGTTCAATTCGAGGCTCGGTGATCTCGACAATGAACTGGCATACCAGTCACGTGTTGTCTAGGTAGTCCCTTGTACTCGTATAGAGCGTGGTCCAGTTCTGTTGCCAGCCCGTCTCAGTGTTTCTGTCACGTTCACGGTCGGTTTTTCGTCCATCTTTCACTCTGGCTACCTACCTTCGAAGTCGAGGATCACAGCGCGTCTCCGATTTCCCTCCCACACAGTCGACGACGCAAGCACGCCTCAATGGCTCGCGATTCCCCTCCCGTTATCAGGCCAACCAAACGCGGACACGGCACCGTCTTCTGGCACTCCCCCTGCGTGATCTCAAATGCAGGCACAACCGCAGGCTCGACGTTCTCGGGTGCGCCACCATTACGGTTGGCTCGGACGTTACGAAAATGTCTTTTTCGCTTGGTCCGCTTGGAACCACCATGACCCCGCAGCTCCGTGTACTCGCTGGCATGAAACTGGAAGAGCCTTCTATAGGCACCTGGTGGAGCGAGAATCGTGATGTGTTGTAACTCTGGTTGGTGCCTTGATTCTCTCACCAAATTTTACCCAAGTATTTTCATAATCTTGCGATGCGCTTGCTTCCGCTGGAAATGGATAGATGATTTCCGTCTTCGTGTTCCAAAATCATCTCCTGCTATTCTCGTCCCCATGTCGACGGTGGATTATCCGTTATCCAACCTTTCTTATGCAGAGCGCGAGAAATTGCGTGCCGCTGGTACCATCAATCTCTCAACTGGTTTTTATCCTGTCGTGTTCGATCCTTGGCATTGCATCGTGCATGCACTCGTCTATCTGGCTCTACTGACGGCCTACCGGTCAACCCAATTGACGACGACGTTTGGCTGGATAGTTGGATTTGGAGCAAAGCACGATTCTTTATCCTTCACGCAAAAAATTCTTTGGTGTAATATGCACCTGCAGATTCATCAAATGTGACATGAGCATCAAAAACTTTTACATTCAATCTGTACTTGGACGAATCGGTATCTATATGTTATAGTATAAACTATGTGTGAATACATTGTACTCTCCCGCTCTGAAACGCGGCAGTGGCATGCGAAAGCATAATAACAATGGTTTTGTACAGTATTTAAAGAGATGTTATGTTCCTTGCAATAAAAAAATGGAGGGGAGAGAGGGATTAAAAGGAGAAAAGAAAACCGCTATCTCACCACTTCCCCAGTCTTTTGAACCAAAGGTGCAGGAAACATGTTACAATGATGCGATCCAAGATGGTGACAAAGTGCGGAGAAACTAAAAGTTTTCTCTCCTGCGAAGACCACACCGCTACGTGTTTTTCTTTGGAGTCGATACACTGACAAAACGCCTGAGCAATCACATAACGCTCAAAGAAAAAGAATACTCACAAACATGTCAACCCCATTTTCTCGACGTTTCCATTTGTACTCCAACCCAGATACCTTGAACCTCCAGGATCTACTCGTCCACTTCTCAGCAAAGCGTTACCAACGTCGTGGGCTCAAGAAACTCACTGGCCACCATTCTTTACTTTGCGCAAATCCTTTATGGATACCTAGAAGCTAGCATGAGCATGGCGAAGATGCAACGCGCATGACGTGATTTACCTCGTCCACGCCAAACCACACCGTGCCATTGAAACTAGAAAACCATTCAATGTATCCGGCGGTCTCGAATATAAGGGTGTCGAGATTCTTGCGCTGAAAGGTCGTCGTCCCCATAGAGTGACCGGTCAAAGGATGCGAAAACTAAGGAAGACACGGTCGGCGTCAGGGAAGGAGCTGAGATGTGGTAGACAAAGACCTTGTAGAGCTCCAGTTCTTGTGCAGAATTTGCGAGCACCTGCAACACACGAAAGCTACGCATGTCCACATTGCTGTCGGTATTGAGAACAAAACGGAGCACAATGTCAGAGTCGGTCATATCAAAGTGAGAGTGTGTGGAGTAGAGCGTTGGACTGAGCTGCTTCACGAGAATTTTCAGCGCTCAGCGGATGAACGATTTACGGCGTGGCGGCTGCTTTGAATTAATAGAGAACGCAATATATAGGCAACCTAGATTTAAGCCCGAGTAAGTATAATTCGTTTTGGGGAATGAACGCGGTTTAATCGAGGAAATGCAGAATGGATAGTAACTTCTGGTCTGTATCTCGCACTTCGTTATTTGTACGTGATGCGAAAACCAACACATGTCAAATTCAGGAGAACGATGAGGTCATCGATGATGAGACCTGAGAGCGTATCCGAATTCAGGAACAGAGAAAAGAGGGCCGACCTTTCTCTAGACCAAGTTCCAACGCGATCCAGTTTGCGAAGGCCGATGTTTTCGCCTCGGGACGGGGTGGAGTTAACGGCGAATTCCCAGCTGGACTAGGACCCTGCTCGACAGAGGTCAGTATGGTCAAGGGTTGAGTTAAAAAAACGCGGATGTTGACAAGGAAACAAATAATTTATCCCAGATTATGATCCGCCTCTAGGTTCGTCTCACCGGATCCGGGGCCATAATAAACGTGAAACTTTTTAAACGTTGATTGCCCATCATGAAGGTGGTCGGGGACTCGTCCATGACCTCGGCTACATGGACGGAGCCAGATCGATCGGACGGACTTTTTCCAACTGGTCTAGTGCCTCAAGAGCCTCACATCGCGTCAAACCAAGTTGCTAACCAAGTGCGGTAAGAGCTGGTTAAGTCCGGTTGAGGGCAGGAATTGGCTCCACGACGACCCTGACTCTCAAGGGACCCCGAATGCAAACTATTGCCCGCGACGGTAGTGATGCAGGGATGTTTGCACTTGGCCATGATAAGTACGTGGTGGGCCGGGCCATCGTAAAAAGGGTCGATGGCAGTCGTCCCATCGATTAAACTTAGTGCACCCCATCCATTCACGGAGGTTCAACTTATCAGATCCTTTGTTTGGCCCTTACGCCACGGTCGAGTCACAACTGAGTACGGGGCCGAGCGGCCGGCCGGCTGCTTCGTTCCTGATATGTACATGTTCCTAACGGATCACCCATGTAAGGAGATGAATCGGAGGGAGCGGAGGTTAAAATGCTTAGATGACCCCACTCAAATGCCGTCAGCGAGGTCGGCAAGTCCGGCAACCGGTGTACTTGTCTTTAAAACATCCAACAGCCTGTGGGTCGTCTACCGCTGCCCAGTTCGTAAAAGAGAGACATTTACACATCTTGTATAGAATTGTTTGGTTCCTGGCCCGCAATTTCTTGCACGCTACCACCGCCATGCCTGACGACACCACGAGAAGTCTTTCGTGCGATGCTGAACTAGTGAGTTGTGACCGATCCTGAATGTGTAATGACATGAATATTGTAAAACTGTTCACGTAGGACTCGGACCTCGAGACACAATCTTACACTGAAGAATTTCGGGGCATATTAGGTCCCGGTAAACCTGGAAGAAAGAAGAATCCGAAGTCGGTCCTCCGCCCTTCCACTAAGCGCTGATGTTCATTTCCGCAGTTCTCAAGCCGCACGGAGAGACCAGAACCGCATAGCTCAACGCGAATTCCGTCTGCGAAAACAACAAAAGGTACGAGGCTGGTTTCAGTAGCACTGACGTCTCGCTGAGCACTTGCGCGCTTGTAGATCCGCGACCTCGAAGCCCGCGTGGAGCTTCTGTCTAGTTCTCAGGATGAGGCATTAGCCGGTCTGCGAACTATCCTACGGGGTCAGTATACGTCCTTGTACTTTGTGGTGACTTGCACTTCATCTCCGCTCCCAGATCTCATGGCTGAAAACCTGCATCTACGTAATTTACTCAAGAGTATCTCTGGGTTTATCGCCGAAGGGAGTGGTGGCATGGTACAGAAACTCGGTTATGAAATGAACGAATGGACTGCCTTCCTCGACAAAGCAGAGACGGACACTGCCTGGGAGAGCTTCGCAACGCGCAGACAGTCCCAAAAGGCTACGCAGTCTTCAAGTTCGGGTCCCCAATCCAGTACCTCGAAGCGGCCGCTCGAGGACAATGATTCCAATGCTGATCGTCTGAAGAAATCCAGGACTTTGAGTGGTGATACCTCTGTGGAGCGTCCCGACAGTTATCATCTCCTTATGCCAATCAATTCTGCCGTGTCTGCTCCCTCTCATCCCCCAGCCCCAATATATTCTTCAGCCGCACGATCACCACAGGAAAATATGTTTTCAGACGTACTCCGTAACGGCCATGGCAGTTCGCCTGTCTTCATGGCACAGTCTTCCTCCAGCACCCCTGCTCATTATCCCACCCCTTCGACTTCTAGTACATATTCGTCATATATCCCACCGATTGGTATCGGGGTCGATCAAGGAATGAATTCTTTACCTTATCCGCAAAATAAAAATGGGGCAGTAACCTCCCAGCAGCGTTTGCTCCCTCCGCCACAAAGTGACGAGCCGGAAGATGAGGAAGGGTCGCTGTTGGAGCTGCGAGACCCCAAAAAAATTGAAGCCTTCAAGCTTATCCAGTATGCGTCGCCTGATGGTGTATCTGCTGCGGTCTGACCGCATTTTTAGGTACCATCTCGACAACTACATGAGAAATAGTGCCTATTGCTTGCCTTCCTCACTGCGTCCTACGCTTGTCCAGAGGTAAGTTTTCTTTTCCTCTGTTCTGAAACTTTTGGTCCATTTGTTGATCGATTGCCCTTCTTAGGACAATCAACCATGGTATGTCTCTGTATTTGCGTCAAGTGACGTACAGTTCCTGACGCAAAATAGAAAGTGTTATCGACCGCATCGTTCACCCTGGATTACGGGATCGTATTATCCTACTGCGAGGTCAGGGGTCTCGTGTTTTCGTGTCGTGGATTGATAGGCTGATGTCGTTTTAGGCCAGTTCTCTTTGACAGATTGTTATTTTGACTACAAGAAAGCTATCAAATTACATGGTGACGATGTTCTCGCGCACAGTAACTGGGAATTGCCAGAGTGGTGGTTGCGAAAATACTCGTTAAGTCGATCTCCTGTTTGCCATCGTCGCGGTTGCTAACTTTCAACGAACAGGTTCTTGATTGAAACCGCCACACTCAATATTTGCAACCGCTGGAGACGAGACCGGGGCGAGAGTGAACTTTCATTGACCGATATTGGTGCTCAAGGCGATTCGCCTGCATCTTGAGATGTTGTATTCTTGTATTCTAACGAGCTAAGAGTCCAGTTGCCTTTTTCTCAAATGTATACACGCGTATGTAGCAATGTAAACCAAGGTTCCCTCGGCTCCATGTGCAATATAATTATACCCGCGACAAGTCTAGTGGAACTATTAGATTCGGTCGTGCCTGGGGAGTACATAGCGCTCACGGAAACGAACCAACCAACAAAAACGATCACCAAGAAGCCTTTTTGACGCCTGGAATTTCGTTGTTCAACGCCTTTATTCGGAATTGAAACTAGGGGATCTCAGCAAGAACGAGAGTCAACCGCCGGGGCAGATTTGCTCAGAGACGTACCCTGCAAAGTCCGAATTCGCTCATGACGCCCCGCCCGCGTCCCGACTCGGTACACCGATTGACGACAGAGGTGGGACGAGTGTACCTCCCGAACGCGTTGAGCTGCAGCTGAGCCTGGTGGCGCACGTGGGGCGGCAATGTCTCGTTGCGGGCGACGTATTGATATGCTCGGCGCATGACTTCGTTCTCCATGACGCCGCTGCGCGCTTTGATGTCCCGAAGGACGCGAATGTTTGGGCGGAAGTTGGGCATATCGTGAAAGCTGCTCGATGGTCGGTTTCGTCGGCCAGTCGCGTACGTTGTGGTAAATCGGGCCCGTCACTCTTTGTCACTGTGTCGGGTTCCTTCGGATAAAACGCGCGAGAACCAAACAGCCGTCAATTCGGAAAGAGAAGAAAAAAAACTACATTATCGGCCTCGGAACATACTCAGTAATCCCTCGTTCGCTGCTTGCTGCTCAGCACGCCTCGAACCTGTATCCACTTGAAGAACTAAAACAGAACCGCTTGCTATGGAGAGCGAGTTGGTAAGGAGTCCGCCGTTTGCTTGTGCTATCTAATAATCCTCACGTTGAACCGTTCACTTTCAAGCCCTAGAATAATGCCCGGTATCCTCCGCATCTCACATCGGCAACGTCGCAAATTCGTTTCTACCCTCTTTGGGCTCACATTCTTGGCTTCGGTCTTGACCGTCACCGCATCGAACGTCCTTCCATGCCCCGTGCGGTCTGACCGAAATTATCACGCAGACAGCGAACGGAACACACGAGGAGGTGGATCGCTAGCGGTCGTAGAAAAGCGGCCCAGACGCTGGATCCAGGAGAGGGCTGTTACCGAGCATTAAGAGTATCTCCAATGAATTCATCTTTGCTCTGTCTCCGGTCTCGAACGTCTGATCGCACGAGGCTCGTAGGGTCCAGCCAAGAGTACACACGTAAAACGCGCTGGTCATAGAATTGCGTGACGGTCTGGACAAATGTGCTCATATTACAGTGCAAATTTCCGCGTAAAGGTATCATCACAACGATAGCTGAATGGAATACTAGAAACATGCGTGAAGATGCTCGCTCTACTGTTCTGATCCTTCATTTCGACTCCGTTGTTGACGGTAATATTCTTCCTGTTCTTGGTGTGTTCCCCTGGAAAACAGCACGTTACATAGGTAGCTGTACAGGGATAAGGGTGGCCAAGGAAGACGCACGGAAGAGGATGTTCCTCAATAGGTATGCAGGCGATGAAAACAAGAATGTTGATCGCGACGTGTGAAATGAATACCACACGCAATGCAGTAGCATACGACTCTACAGCCACCTTCCGAAGAGGAGGGGCAAGGTCTGGAATCGAACTGATCGAATGCCTAATGATAATGTGCGCAATCCCGCCAGTCATAAACGTGGACAGTGCTCCAATGGCTTTCTTACCGTATTTCGTCTATGATCTGGGCAAAGGGCAGGATGTCAGTACACAAATGAAGCCGTTCATATCAACCTCGCCGCTGACATCTGAAGATCCGGGTCCCGTGATTCGCTTCTTCAACTGGTCCAGCAGAACGCTCTGGACTAGTGTGCCTGACAAACTGACCCCAAGAACTTGACCCGTGGTACGAAACAGATATGTGACTTGGTGATGTAGACAATCAACCTCCCCGTCATTACTGTGAGAGTGTGGAACTCACTTCCGGTGGCCACTGCCATGTCTTCTTTGTAAACACCTCCGATCATCGCCTGCGTGACCAGTGTGTGAGATGGAAGACCGATAAATGGTTAAATGCATACGATCAACGTGGTCGTTATGAGGCTGGCCATTCCGAATCCCTGTGGTACGATGTCAAGCCACAAGTGGAGCGTTGACGTCTTGTCGCCCCACAAAGCAACGAGCGCGCTTGCTAATATGCATAGCGCAGCTGAACACAGGGTAAGATTGTAAAGTTTTCCAGTTCTACGCATCCACCTGGACAGCCTTGAGTTCAAAAACAAATTTCTTCGTAACAAGAGTCAGAACTGACCAGCCGGCCAACACGCTCCCCGTTGACAACGCGATCTGATGCAGGTGAGTATCGAACCAGGGAGGGATAGGTATGACGTACGGAGTGCGGCAACAAATGAAGACCTGCCAGATTAGATCAGACGACGAGTGAGCAGGAACAACCATTCAGCTCACCGGCGTCTGTGGCTGAATTTAATCTGACTGCAGAAAAATACAACGGTATGTTATAAAGCTATAAAAGAGGTGATCATTGTCGCGGAGGAGACGCGTTGTTTTGTCGACACACTAACCGTAGAGAATGCGGTCACCGACGCCATGAAGTTGGCCAAGGCAATGGCTAATGGTGTGCGTTGCCATATTAAACGTAGCGGCATGACAGGATACTGCGCCCATCGCGCTTCGACATACATGAATGCCAACCCGAAGATACCGCTCACCGCGAGCAATCCCCATATTAGCGGATGGGTCCACGGTAGTTCCTCTGTCGTTTTAATACTGAACGCAGACAACATGCTCGCGACGGAAACAACCAATGTGAAAGAGCCAAGGAAATCTATGCGACCAAGTTTAGAATATGTGGTTTCATTCGCCACAGCGTCGGGCAACTTTATGTTGACCTTGAGTGCAACGAGTGCGAAAGAGGTAAGTAGTAATGGTGCCTATCCAGGAAAGAGAGATTAGCGTGTCTCGGCATTATCGCTGGATGAAAATAGGATCACCTGCAAGAGGAAAGATGCACGCCTGATTTGACGGTCACCAAAGCAACGACAGCACGTTTGTTGAGACGTACCATCCCCAGGTATCGTTTATCCATCCTCCGATGGGACCGCCTAGACCCGCCCCGAGGCCGAACAGGCTGGTGGGAATATTTCTCAAGAACCGATCGCGGACCGTTGAGCGGGGCAACTTACATGTTTGTCATTCCTTGATACAGTCCTCTGTGCTTTCTGGAAAGAAGGCCTAGTCCGGCATAGGGACACGCGGGGAAAAGGAGGTACTCACAATGGCACGAGATCCGTAATGGCAACGCTGGTGACTGGGAGAACGTGAATTTTGAAGAAAAGGATGGAGGATGAGGGACAGACCTGTCATGACACTTGATGAGAGGAGGCGGTGCCGATAAGTGACGGACAAGAATGAAATGGTGTAGTTGATGAACGCACCCGCCTCCGCCCATTCCAGCGATGGTTCGGGCGAGAATGAGGGACTCCATGGAAGGGGCAAGACCGCAGGCGATTGTGCCAGAGCCTATAATAGATTAGGAAGTGTGCGTTCCTAGGGAGATCTGCGAGACGGACCGAATAAAGTCAATGCAAGAAGCATTGCTCCCTTCCGTCCCAAAATGTCTGCTAGTCGCCCTGATAAGAGTTGAGAGGGAGGACAAGGAGAGCGATCGCAGGCACTCGCCATATAGGGGGGTAAAGCAGCAGACGGAAAGCAGGTAGGAAGTGCCGAGATATGAGGACTGCTCTGACTTGTTGAAGTAGCTTCCGATGGGTGCGACGAGGGTAGCTACAACTGTGCCTGTGGAGATAATGATGACGCACATGTGCGGATCCAGGAGAACGTGAATGTACCGTCGAGGGCCCCGAGGAAGACAGTGCTCCAGAGCCCAGATATGATCCAGAAGAAGTCGAGACGGGAGACATCGTTTGGCGGTGGGGGATCTTCCGGTGCGGGGGAGTTGAGGGTAGAATATGAGGAAGGGGGGAGGGAGGTGTGGAGGAGCGGTCGTGACTCGGTTGGGTTGCGGGAAGACATGATAGAGGATGGCACATGGACGGGTTGAACGAGTGCCAGGATATAAGTATAACATGGAAAGTACTCGCGAGCGTCGTTTCACGTCCAATGTCATTCTCCGCGTACGTCGGTCGTTGCCCAGCCGAACCTGCTCAGATCCTCTCCTTCCACCCAGTGCAGTCTCCACCATCACCCCAGCGTCCCATGCAAACACCCTGATCCATCAGCCCAGAGTCCCACTGCCCCTTGCATTCCGTCACTGGCGTGCCAACTGCCGTTAGTTTCTCCGCACTTTCCGCGCGTTCGCTAAGCCATGATATGTCTGTCGCGTGTGAATTATCAAACATTGTAGACTTGTCTGCTGGACAAAGTGGGACTCTCCTTTGCCGGCGGATTCGGATCACGCCCACGACAAGCACCGACTCACTAGGCACTGATTGGCGTCCTCTCGCTCTGAGCAGGAGTCTGACAAAATACTGGTGCTGCTGAACGCCCGCCACCCAGTCGGCTCCGTTCTCATGAAGGCGGGAATATCCTATGAGTGCGGAAAATGCTTAGCTCTGTTCCTTATCTCGACAAATATAGCTGTCACGGATCGACCTCGTCCCCTGCCTGTCACCAATAGTTGCCCAGTCAATGGCCCGGATCAGGGCGGTCACGGGATCATTCTGCTCAGAAATCTCTGTCGTAGTTCTCGCACCGTAGCCTACTGTATTGTACCCGTACCCGGTGAAATTCCTGCCCCGAGCATAATTCAAACTCCAACTGGTATTTATGTACGAGCGCCAGGGTCCCTGCACGGCAGACTTTCTGCATTACATTACCCGAACAAGAGAACGTAATATGGAGCGGTCTATGGGGTTTGGAGCGGTTCATTATAACGAGCTGGACACTTGGTCCGAACAAGCTGGCCAAGTTCCGGCGACACCCACATACCCGATGAATTGATTCTAACCGTATTCCAACTGGGCTCGATCTGCACAGGTTGCGGCGGGACGGCCAGGGTTGCCTGTGTTTGTGTGGCCCTGACAGCCATTGCGTATTTGATTCCGTTACTACTCTAATAAAATATGTTCATTCGACGAAAAATTTGAGCGGTCGGCGTGCGGGTGAAAAAAAAATGAAGTGGCATTTGCCGTCCGATGACTAAGACGTGTGCGGTTATGCCGCCAACGGAATGAGCTGTGGCACAACATCATCAATATCGCCCGTCGTCGTCCCTTCGCTTGTTCTGCCGGAAACCATTTTCTTTTTCCTCTTCCGCTCGTCCTTGTACGGACTCTCCTCATCCTCCCGCGAGTTTTCATCCTGTCCAACGACGCGATCGAGGATCCTAGATCGACCAACCTGCGCAGTCTTCATCATGCACACATCTTCGTCCACCCTGTCTCCGTCGCACACATCTTGGAAGTCTGTCTTTCGTTTGCCGAGCTCGTCCAAGAAGCAATTGGCAAATGTCAATCCTACTCCTTTGGATCGCTCTCCCAGGAGCATATCTTCCACTCTCAACACCAAACATTCGCCTGGTCCGCCCTCTAGTCCATCGCTGACGCCGACGACACCACACTCTGCCGACCAGCGTTTTTCCTACACCTCCTCCAAAACGCAGTCCATCGACTCAAACTTCGGCGAAACTCCAGATTCGACGTACCTTGTGCCTGAGTACACAAGCCAGTCCCAAGTGATTGACAGAATGGTCGTTTCATCTCAAACTCAAACGCGCGTGAGGACAAAGTCAGAGAAGCAACGCATCAACCTTGGTCGCGCTCCGCAGCATTCCCCAGGCAGGTCCCAGACGGCCGATCCCTCCCAACAGTCCTTCGTACTCCCGCCAGGACATGGTCTTCCACCACCTCGTCCAGGACCCTTGTCTCCGAAAGCAATGGGCGCGTCTGCAACTCGTTTCATTCGTCGTGTCGCTTCTGCTCCAAACGCCAAACATCTCTTCATGTCTGGTCCGCGGTCCACAGCGACAACAAAAAATGGCTTGCTTGCTCCAGCAGAGGTGATTCCCCCAGTTCCTGGTTGTCCCTCTAGTATTTCGGAGAACGGAGATGATTCGTTGGAGACCCTCTCTTCGGGATCATCAAGGTCTCGGTCGACGAGACACGAGCGATATCTAGGCCATGGAACCCCGAAGACCCGTATCGCGAATCCAGCTGCTGAAGGTCCTGGCAAAGTTGCTTTCCGACGAACTTACTCGAGTAACTCTATCAAAGTTCGATCTGTATGTTCTCCTTTTTTTCTTTCCCTGCTTCAACGACGTTACATCATTCGTGCAGGTGGAAGTTGGCCCCTCGAGTTTCGTGAAAATGAAGATGCTGGGCAAGGGCGACGTCGGACGCGTCTACTTGGTCAGAGAAAAGAAAACGGACAAGCTGTTCGCTATGAAAGGCAGGTCCGATCCGACCTCACATTTTCTCAGTGTTTTACCTCCGACCCTAGTTCTCTCAAAGAAGGAGATGGTAGAGCGGAAGAAGATTAAGCGAGCTTTGACTGAGCAAGAAATACTGGCGACATCCAACCATCCCTTTATAGTGACGCTTTACCACTCCTTCCAGTCAGAACAGTTTCTCTACTTTTGCATGGAATATTGCATGGGTGGGGAATTTTTCCGGGCCTTGCAAACACGTCCGGGAAAGTGTCTTCCGGAGGACGGCTCGCGGTTCTACGCCGCTGAAGTAGTCGCCGCATTGGAGTACCTACATCTCAATGGATTTATATATCGCGACCTCAAACCCGAAAGTGCGTCGAATTTCTAATGCTGTTGCTTTACTTTCAAGCGTGTTCATACACCTGACAGATATCTTGCTACACCAATCCGGTCACATCATGCTGTCGGATTTCGACCTAGCGAAGCAGTCGGGTCACCCAGGGGGACGACCGGCCACCATTCACCAGTCTGAACCAAACGGGGTACGTGTCTCGCGCCGCATGCAACCTTGTTTGTAACGATCGATGTCTCCAAGGTGCCTATGATCGATACGATGTCCTGTACGGGTGATTTTAGGACGAATTCGTTTGTCGGAACTGAGGGTCAGGATGCTCCGTGCGTCGTGGAATGAATCTGACACCCGTGCTTCGCTCTGCAGAGTACATTGCACCTGAGGTGATTGCTGCACAAGGACACACAGCAGCTGTGGACTGGTGGACTCTCGGCATACTGATTTACGAGATGATCGTACGTGAATGTTATTTTGGTGTCGAAGTCGAGTGTGGGAGATTGCTAATGGAATGTTGATTGCGCTGGATTTTCGATCGTCGGGGATCGGCATCACAGTTCGCGACTACGCCGTTCAAGGGCAAGGAGAGGAACGATACATTTGCGAACATCCGGATGCTGCCGGTGCATTTCCGCGATACACCCAAGATATCCAGGTATGTTGATATCCGTATGGAAGTGTTGCTGCCATGATAGAGAACCACGGGACAGTGCCTCCAAAGATATCATCGTGCGGTTGTTGGACAAGGAAGAACGTACCCGGTTAGGGAGCAGGAGCGGTGCAAGCGAGGTGAAGCACCATAAGTGGTTTGCCAAAATGAACTGGGGTCTGCTGCGCCACACACGGCCACCGGTATGTCGAAGAGACTAGTCAATTTCTGCTTAGCCTATGACCACGCGAGAGCGCCGCGTTCGTGGCATGGGATAGGTTTCCTTGATGGAACGTATTCCACGTGGCGCTATTTGCTCCTTCATACGTGTTTGGTGGATGTGTCCGCTGATCCACCTGTTTGATGTCCAGATTATTCCAACTGCGTCCCACGGAGCTGATGCCACCAATTTCCGCCACCTGAAGGAGTCACGTTCATTGCACCTGGAGGAGCAAGGAAGCATTGTTATTCCGGGTACGCCCGGGTACGACGACGGGCTGGACTCTCCACCGGACGAGAACCCATTTGGGGCGTTCAACAGTGTTACGATACACTATGACGGTGAATTGTGACGGGCGTAGTCAGACTGCTAGATTTGGATTCGCTTTAGCGACGTTGGGAGGGTCGCCTGGCAGAGGTCCGTGGTTTCCGTTTATTCTAGTTGCTCTCCCTTTCATTAGACACTGTGACTGTTTGCTTGCTTTGCGGAGAAAAAAATACCAAGGCTGGGTTTCACTTGTACTATTTGCATTGCACAGTTAACCGACTTCTTTTTATCGATACATTTTTTCTTCGTTGGGAATACTTACGAGGCGAGTGCGCTGCACGAACTTACCACTGATCGGCCACCAATATTGATGGTAGATGGCGTTCATAGTGTTTATGATACCTGATTACAAACAAGCTATTCTAATTGCATTGGTTGTGTGGATCGGTGAAAAGGACAAAGGTGACAAGAAGTAGCGATCAGTTGATTCGGGAATCAGAGCAGAAAAGAAGCTGATGTCAGGTGATGATGGGAGTCTGGATAGCCTCGGGAGCGTGAGGACGGGGGACGGGGAAGGCGACGGAGACGGAGAAGAGGGAGAGAGAGAGGGCGGGTGAGGATCGCTGCCAGAGAGGCCATGGACGCGGACGCGCGGGGATCGGCGGGGGAGGGCGAGGCGTCGGTGTCGAGAGGGTCGGTGAATATGTAAGCAGGTGATCTCTGATGGGAGGAGCACCGTGACGGTGGGCGGGAAGCGTCGTCGGTGCGGATCGTCGAGGAGGGCGATGTTCCAAATCGGGGAGGTGGGTTCGATTTCCATACAGGGGATGACAGGACCCCGGCGATCGCCAAAGCGAGCCAAGGTGGAAGCGAGCGAGCTGGTGAGAAAAAAAAAATGTGGGGCGACAGGCGAGCGGTGGGGGCCGAGTGGCAGCAAAGAGCGGGCTGTGGCAGGACGAGGCAGGGGAGCACGCGGAGGGAGGAGGCGATGTTAGAGCACAGTTGCTCGCTGACATGAGATTCAGACTGAGATTGGGGGCGATTCGCCGAAGATGGTGCAGCGGCAACTGGGACAGTGCGATCACATGGAGATCGCGATACAGTAGTGTGGGCGGAGAGTGGCCCAAAAAGGATAAGCGCAGGACACCTCGGCGCCGAGGGAGTGGCACGATGACCGCATTTGGGTATTTATATTTATTTGTATAGAGTTTACCGAAGGTGATTTCCGAACGCGGCCGCGGCTTGTGAGGAAGACCCTGGATTACGTATTGGGCCTGAAAGGGAAGCTGCGGGAGAAAATGGAGGGAGAGGAGGAGTAGGGTCACGTAACATCTAAATTCGGGGAATATGAATTCTCCACCGGCCAGGGATTTTTTTTTATAATATACATAGTCGACGATCGACTCGTCCGTTGTCGACAGCCTCGTCTGTTTGACTTTTTTTTTTTTTTTTGCTTTTCTTTTTTTACTCTTCAAGTACATAGCTCGCGGCTCCGTCCGACGCATTCAACCATTCCGTCCCTACGCCCCGCAACGTTCGACATGCAAGACCTCTACGCTCCCTCATATCCTCCGTCTCGCTCTCAGTGGTCCTCTCGCCACGCTGACCACCAATACCCACAAATCTCCACAACGGCGCCCCTATACCCCCCAAGCTCGCCCAACGACTCCCCATCTGACGACCCGTCCCCACAACCCGCCTTAAAGTCCCATGACCAGCATCAGCCCACAAAGTCCGAGTCGAAGCCGCAGGCGACGTTCCTCACAAAACTCTACGCGTAAGTCTCGTCACCGCCCCTTCTCGACGCGTCTTACCCCTCCCAGTCTCCTCGAGCGTCCAGAGAACCATCATATGATCAGGTGGGACCCTGCCGGGGAGCACATCATCGTAGAACGCCCGGAGCAGCTCGCCCTCCACGTCCTCCCCAGTGTCTACCGTCAATCCAGATTTGCGTCCTTTTCTCGGCAACTGAACGTCCGTGCTTCTTTCCTTCCGGCTGCAACGCGTCCCTCATGTTGCTTAATGAATGCCTTCTTCACAGATTTATGGCTTCATGCGCAAAGTGAACCTCCGCAACGTTGACCCAGCCATCGATGATCCCGATGCGAGCACATGGTGTAAGTCAACCACACCGCCTCAAACCTTCTTCTTGCATCCTTACACAGCCACAGCCCATCCTACTCTCAATCGCCATTCTCCTCCAGAGGTCGTTGCCAATTTTAAGCGCCGCGTCCCTCCACGCCTCCCTAAGCCACGAAAACGCGAAACGCAGGAGCCCCCGTCGATACCCCCGCCCCGCTCGGCCATCGGTGTCGGCCCCGTCCCACTCACCGTGCCCTCTTCGGGGCCCAAGTCCAACACCGTCCTCGGTCGTGCTCGTGGATTTTCTGCCCCTGGTTCCTTCACCCCCCTCAGCTCGCCCGGTGCTCCAGGCTGGGGAACTTCATACCCCCGCGCGGCTCTCCCGCCTCTCACAGTTCCCTCTGAGCCTCCTGCCATCTCCCAGCACCAGCACCACGGCATCTACAACCAGTCGCACAACCTCCAGCCCATCTCTCCCGCTGATGAATCCCCGACCGCCCAGTTCAGCGCAATGGCCAACTCTGGCTACGCCCACAACCCTCAGGTGTCCTCCTCCCAATACCCATACACCGAGCAGAGTTGGTCGTTCTCTCCCAACAGCTCCACCTCGAGCCATTCGGGTAGCCTCTCTTCGCTCTTGAACCCCCCGACCACCAATGGGTACGGCGCGCGGCCCACCCCCACCATCAACACCTCCTACGCTTCTACGTACTCAAACGTGTCCATGCACAGCGACCACACTCCCCCGTCCCTGTCCCCCGACACGCACAGCCGCCCAACCACTGGGTATTCGATCTCGTCGGTTTCGTCGTTGCCCTACGACGAATCGCCCACCCACCAAACTTACCACCCGGGTGACTATTCGCGTCCAGGCTCTGGCCACCACAGGCCCATTTCCCCGACGCTCTCTCGGCCGCCTTCGTCTTCCAAGCAGTATGCGCCGAGTACTTCGCTTAGGGTGGGTCGGCCCCGGCGCCACAGCCAAGCGATGAGTCCATATCCTTCGCCTTACGAACACCACTCGGAACGGACCTCCTCGTCTCCTCAGTCGGCTGACGAGACGGACGGCATGCCGAGAGTGCGGAGTATGATTCAGCTGCCGTCGGTCGATCCTTATGGGTTTAATTCGAACCAGACCGAGTTCGCATACTCTGCGGTGGGTGGTAACCCGTCTATCGACTCGATGGATGGACGCAACGGCTGGGGACACCACACCCACGCTACGCAGCGACCCTCGACGAGCGCTTCGTCCATAAGCGCAGCATCACATACATCATCTTCTCAGGCAAACACACCCCCTCTCACGGATGGTTACGGCGGAGCTGAGACGGACATCAATCGTTGTAAGTGGTTTTTCCCATTTGCCCCGTGTCTTACGGCGTGACTTACTGACCAATAGTTTCTTGAATTAAGACTCGCCTGACTTTGGGTTTGTGCCCTTGAACGAACATCTCCCCCCGCAATATACCAAACACGATGGGCGAACATTAGACGCACCGGCACTGGCGGAGGGATTCTAGAATTGTGGTGCACGGTTCACGATCGCGAATATTCCGACCGTCTTCATTCGAACTTGGACGATAACACTCGTTTTACCTTGATCTCACGATTTGTGTTCCTTCCTTTCCCTTCGCCCTTCTTCCATTCTTGTTCGTTGTTCGAAGCTTTTATACATATACGAAACCGGAAGATGCCCGTCCGTTCATTTCACGAAACATACCCGTCTCGTCGTTTGCATCGCTCTCATACATTGCGTCGTGTATACCTTGACTCATCCCATATGTAGTATCACGCTCCATTCACCCCCATTTTTGATACCTTTCTCACTGCTCTCGCTCTCTCTTTTCTCTCTGGTTGTTACATACGGTTACCCCGTAAACTCTCGTTACCCAGTTCATTGATATCCTGACTTGGTGTCATGCGATCGGAACCAAAGTGCAATATTGCTTTCCCTGAGGTGAGGCGTTGGGTTTTCATTTTGTGTGGGCGCAACCGCAACGGTCTCCGTCTGAGTCACAGTGGGCCGGGCCGTCGTATCATGAAATTGTTCACACTCCAATCACGGACCGGCGAAAGCCAAAAAGTAGTACCACAAAGGATGGTAATCCAAATGCGGATTGAGCGGACCAAGAGGACAGCGAATGATACTCTGTGCAAGGTCAAACGACTCCGGCGTCCGAGTGTCTGCTGTCCTTCCCGATCTGGATACCTCCCGATCGGGGACTTGCAGATCTGGAACTTGACAGCACAGAATTCTGATCGGGAATTGTCATATCGTGTCATGTTTGACCTTGTATTTTTCTGTTTGGATCGTATCTCAAGTCATGTGATGGACCTGCCCATCTGACGTCATCCATGCGGGCATCTCTGCCCCCCAACCGACCACTGGCAACACCGCCGGGAAGTTGAAAAGGAAGCAATTAATTGCATTTGCAATAGAGGGTTAGATTATCGAGTTCGTCATCCGTAAGCTGCTCGCCGCTCCCGTGCACACACTTGAAGGCACTCGAGGCTACCGCAGGGCAGAGATCTCAGAGGGGTAAATCGGGGTTGTTATTGTATGAAACGAGGCAAGCGAACGGCCGGGCCCCCCATATACACACACATACATACACACATATACACAACAACCCCTCGAGTCATCTCCCCCCCTTCCCCCCTGTTTCCTGCCGTGTGATCGGCTGGGGATACGAGCGAGCGAGCAGGAGCCAGCCGCGCATCGACGTGTATAGCAAGGGGGGGCCTGCGCCCTCGAGGCGATCATATGACAAGGTTTCGTTCATGGGTGGCGTTTGATTGACAGTTGCCGTCGGCGTTTACCGAGCGGGTTGGGACAGCCGTTCATTCACGGCAGTTGTCTTAGTACACGAGGATCACGATTAATGGAGAGGGCCCCCCATTGATACATGGATATAGCAATCCCCCCCCATCCTCCTGAGTCCTCCCCCGCGCCAACGTGTATAGCACGCAACAGCTTGCATTAGTACTAGTGTGACACATCATTCTCACGAGACGAAAAGACCGCAGAGTGAGAAAAAAACGAAAACGAAAAAGGATAGGCGTTGATAGTATGTGTCCGTGAGCCAGTTGAAAAAGTTTACAACCCGATTTAATCCAGGGGGAAATACATACATTTAAGAGTCAATGATTCCGAGTCTTTGTCTTCTAGCTCGTGGTATAGAGCAAAAGGAATTACGAGACGGAACCGCTTCTATACTGGACTATTACCCGCGTCGCTACGTCGGGAGAGGACGAGGTCGTGCGAACTGAGCTGTGCTTCAGACATGGTCTCTGGCCCGCGAGATCCTGACGGGAGGCGACCGTAGGGATGCGCAGAGACCTCGTCTTCGAGTGGCACATCCGAGCCAAGGAATGCCACTCTCTCCTCCGATAAACCGGTGGATGGCTCCGTCTCGTCGTCTAGTTCATCGTCCACTGCGCGGTGTGCGACCCAGCCGAGGTATACAAAGAGGGCTACGCAGAGCATAATGCCACCGATCGTCCAGACTCTACCCCAACCGTCCTCGTTTTCGCCCGCGCCGGACGCCTTGTTTGCACTGAACGACCTGATCCCTGCGCCGATGCTGGTGTGTATGATGACCTTGAAGAGGGACATCGCAGTACATATGACATAGGTCTTCATACTCAGCGGCGTTGCAGCAAGGATGGCGTTCATGACATTGTATGGATAGGGAGCAACGCGGACGAGGAACAACAGTTGTGGTTTTCGTTCGATCGCCCGTACGACACGGCACAGTCCGCGGGTTGACTGCAACCAGCGGGCGATCGGCTCGCGGAGGAATGTGCGGGACAGGGAAAAGACCACGATCGCGCCGGAGAGCGCGGCAGAGTAGGATATCACCGCACCGATCCAAGGTCCATAGGTGTAACCAGAGAGGGTGATCAGCGTGGAATACAAGGGGAGGGGAGCTGCAAGGTTTAGAGAAGCACCGAGGCAGATAGAAGCAGCCGAATGGGTGAATTGTGACAGAAGGCGTAAGCGGCGCACAAACGGGGTATTTTATGTAAGATGGGACGTACGGAAGGTGGTGATAAATATCAGGCAAAAGAGGACGGCAAATCCAAAGTACTCGTCGTTGCGCAACCAGTGTGACAGTTGATCAAGGCCTTGGTTGTCGGGAGAACAGGGGGTGAGGGATGGTGAGGGCGGGGGGATGCATGTGGCGAGGACAAGGAGTGCGAAGAAGATACGAGTTTAGCACGGATCGTGCACAGGATGGGAAAGCCAATCAAGCAAGGGAGATTACTCACCGTCGAAGACGCGCTGCTTCCAAAAGGCGATCGCAAGCAAGAAACCAAGACTGGTTGCACCGTAGGCCAACACGGGTGACCATTTCTTCAGTACAATCCACGTCCGGAGTCCGCGGGGACGAACGTAACGAGATGACTGCGAGCGAGGACACGAGGACGACGAAGGTGCAGGACGAGCGGGGATGAACGGATGAACCGGCCGATGTGTGGAGCGAAAGGGGGAGGTTGGCGAAATCGAGGGGGTACCGCTGGAAGGGACGGACGTGCTCGTTTTCTCGTCTGCCATGATGGGTACTTCAAGTTGCTCGGTCGTCGTAAACTCCTAAGCGCTGAATCGAGTCGCTGTCTGTTTACTTCCCGGACTCACCCGAACGTTCTCGGTAGCGATGAATTCGACTGCTGGGATCCTGCCCAGCTGGAGGGGAGGCGAATTGACGAGGGAATGTAAAGGCAAGACGCACGAGGGAGGTCACGGTAGCGATATAGTAAAAATAAAAATAAAAAAAAGTATTGTGGCAGGCCGACTCGGAATACATATCTTTTTCTATCTTCGTACTAGTCTACTAGACGTCACACCTCTCATCCAAACCATTATGTCTCTTCTTCGTACATGGCTCCCTCGCCATCGACGCCGTGCATACAGCACCCCCGTGTCCAAGCCGCGGAGCGGTCATGCAGACTTTTACGCGTCGCTGCTTCCCTCAATGATCCCAGTCGCGCTGCTCGGCTCGGCGGTGTACATGGTGAGTCCCCCCACGGCGTAGCTCTCTTTCGCCTGCTGTCGCTGGCAATTTTCCATTCTGTCCCGACGTGACATCTCCCGTCGCTCCGTTGGCGCCGGGGCACCGCTCTTGAGAATCCTCTTCTTTCTTACCCTTCTTTCCTTCAACCGCACGTCCCGCTCTTAACGGCCGATTCTCCCTCTCCCATTCTTTCTCGTTCTCACAGGGTCTCCATCTTGCCCAAACCCGCCTCGCCCACGAAAAATTCCTTGACGAGGCACAAGAGCGCATCCGTGTCCTCGAAGAGCAGGTCGATTCCCTTCAGAGGCAGCGGGCCGTCTCGGCTTCTCAGCAGGTCCCATCAATCAACGGGCGCTCCTGGTGGCCGTGGTCTTGACTCTTAATCACGCATCAATATCACGTCTTGTTCTTCGATCTGACACCCGAAGAAAATCGACGGTATACATATATATGTGGCACGATTAGTAAAAAATGGTATGAAACATTGACAAGCATGAGAGATGAACAAAGTCACATGGAAGCGCTACCATCCCACCGCGTGCAACGGTCAACTTGGAGAGCACTTCCCTCTTGATCCATGCGGACGGGATCTTCAGACCGCATTCGCAAGCGCCTTGTTGACAAGGACTGATTTGAATTTATCATACAACTTCGCGAAGCTAATTTCAGTTGGTTAGTTTGTCCGTCTGGGTGCCTCGGAGTGCATCAAGTGTGTACCTCAGGATGGCAGCTGCGAGTCCTGCAAAGGACTGGACCGAATCTTTTCCACGTTTGAACCGGAAAATGTCATACGCTGTCAAACGGGGTTATCAATGGATACAGGTCGTTGACATGGCTTCCTTACAAACAAAGATAAAGTCCATGATCAGCTTCGCCCGCGAAACTTGGAGCCAGTAGTTCTTGCGTCGAAGTCTGGCCAATTCCTTTTCGTCGAGCTTCGTAGTCTTCGGCCGCGATTTCGACGTCGCCCCATCCAACGACTCTTTATATGCTCGGTTCTCCACTGCGACTAGGTTTCAGCAAACGACGAGAGCGCAAGACCGACAGTTACCTTCGCGCTGCGTGCCACCCACGATACTCATTTCGACCCCATTCTCCACCAAACCGACGAGAGTGCCAAAAAGCCAACACCAATCTGCGAAACGCGCTGCCCTGGCACCTGTCTTCGGTCCAACTAATCCTAGACGCGAGAGCGTATATATATCGTCCGAGAGACCGTTCACCAAATCTAGCAGGACAGGGGGAGGTGCGGAGAGCAGCGCTTGCAAGAACGGATGCGAGAGAAGGTCACTCGTAAAGGAGAGCGATGGCTTTTTCGGCGGTGCATCCGCAAGGTCATGGGGAATCGACGATGAGCCTCCGGAGGAGAACGGAACAGCCTTCTGTGCCATTATGGTGCTCAACGGGGTCAACCAGTTGAACAGAATGAGCATTTTCCTGATACCCAGAGGTCAGAGTATCCGAACCGGAGCTTTCGAAATATAGTACCTTGTGAAGGAGAATCCACTCCGGGCAGACTCGAGTCTCCTCACCAGTCCCTGTTGCCAGATGCCCTTGCCATTCCGGAACATGAGTTTGGTATGCAACAGTAGGTATACACGTATCGAATATTGCATCAGTTTCTGCCGCCCAGAATGCGTCAATGAGCGGCACTTGCAGAGAAGCATGCTCATACGCACAAATGCCTTGTCCCGACCCCCGCTAGTGACTAGCATGTCCCGCCATACCTCGTGCCTAACGACCTTTTTCTCTGCCTCCACCACACGCTCGCTCTCCTCGTCGACCTCGTCGTCTTCGTCGCCAGTATTCTCAGCCGCGCCTTTCTCCGTTGCCTGCTCTTCGGACTTTTCATCGTAATAGCTCATGTTCCCAAAGTGTGACTGGGCCGTCGTACTGGGACGGGGTGTCCGGGGTGGATGAGCAGAGAGTGGGTTCATCTGAAACGAGTTCCCAACATCGAAGCTGGGTGGCTGGTAGAACTGGGCATGCATTGAATCGCGCAACGACGAAGACGGAATGAGGTCCGTGTCCTCGGAATGAGGGAAGGGCATCGACGAGGACATGGCTGGTTACGTGAAGACTATACTGAGGACTTGCAAGAGGGGCCGGTACAATAAAGGCGTTCAAGCCGGCGCCTGGGTCTAGTACAAACAACGAGTAAACAACAAGTACTTACACCCAGCAAGGCCACGGTGCGAGGACATGTCGGCCTATGGTTTCCGTTCTCCAATATCCCGGTCCGAGGCTGCTTCTCCTCATCCGATTAGACCAGCCTTTGACGCGGAGGTGCTCCGCACGTACATGAAGAAACTTCTCCAGACAACGTTGCAGCACGCGATCTGGTCTTCCGACCGAGAACAAGTGAAATCTTGGATGAAGGACATCAAAGAACGCGTCAAGGATCGGATGGTAGAGATACGGCCGTCTGGTTTGTGAGTTGCACCCTCTGCGCTCGAAAACACGTTGACATTCCTTGACTAGCAAATATATCGTACTTGTTCAAATAAACGAGAATCGAAATCAGGGTGGACGGTGGGCCTATGATTACTGGCTGGCAGATCCCACGGATGTACTGACACTGATCGATCGATCATTCTCCTAGTGCCGACATGGTCTCTCATTGGGAAGATGGAGACGTTTGCGTGCATGAACTATTTTACAATGTTCGCACGACCCGACTGTATCTCCCATGTACGAGGACTCACCCTCGCTTTTGCAGGACTCGATCATCTGCACATGTATCGCACTCGCCGTCCGAGGTCCGTCATGATCGCCGAGATTGACGTGTAGCTGCATCGCCGGGGAAGGTTACACTGCAAGTACATCCTTAATCTGCTCGCGTGGCAACAGTCAACGGAGTTCGGTATCCCATCGTCCGTTATATTTGTTTTGCTATCGAATCCGCGAACACCTCCGCCGCATCACTCCCTGCGGTCCATATCTCTGGTATCTGTTATAGATCCCCTTGTTGTCTGTGCATCATTTTGCGAAGACAGCGCTGCAGTGCAGTTCATTACAGAGAATCGTCATCAACAACGCCAATTTACCACCTCAAACTCGCTATCATCCCATGTTCCAGCAAGATGTGCTCATGATCACCGCTCAGCACTGCTCACTGATGTGACAACAGCGCTGCGGTTTCCACCCTTGCTACCGGTAACCGAATATCCATTCGGATGATCATCTCTGCTACTACTCAGTCCTCGACTTGGCGACCGCGATTGACTTCCCCAAGGGTAATCTTGTATCCGCCCCGATGTCTCACGCGCCAGATTAGTAGTTCAGCTCCCTCCCTGGGAATATATCCTTGCACTCCGAGGACTCGATGATAACCGCTATAAGCCACAAGGAGGAAAACATCTCGCAGGTCCACAGTCTCGGGCTGGCTGTTTGCAGTTAGATCGCAACACTCGACGGCAGCGCGGAGCTGCGCCGGACCGGATTGATTGCGTCAATCGTCGCTTTCGTGCGATGAAATGAAATCTCTTGCACCTAAACAAAACCTCTAAAACACCACCTTGTTCTGTGGGCGGACGGTTATCCACACGCCGCACTTACGTCTAGTCTCCCAAATGAGGCATATCCCGTACTCGGTATACACCCAGGCCGTGCTATCAGCACCGTATCTCTGATCCAACTGCCTGAGAGGCAGTATGAGTTTCAAAGCTTGCGTTTGGTGGCCGATAATCGGCAGCGTCTATTCGTCCGTGAGAGAGTCCACTTGTCTGTGCTGATATGATTGTACGGTGCAAGTCACGATTCAGGAATGTTCCAGTTCATTTTCTAGATTTGGTCCTTGTTCCAGATTCCTCAAGCAAATGGGGTTGAATGACTGGACTACAATGACACACGTGTATCGTCATGCACCTATCAGATTTTTTGTGATAACGACAGCGAGTTTGGTCTGCCCAGTTAAAGTTAAGTCCCAGTTGACTCCAAATCAGGAGCGAAATGACCGAGTGATTGTTCCCTCCCTTCCACTCACCTCCCTCCCCTGAGGTCAGGCGACACATGGGTGCTGTTACGTCGACGGTGACAGCATGCATGGTGTCTGTACGCGGTACAAGTTGACTTGCACTTATCTCGCGTAATCGGGGGGAGAATCCAATATGGTATTCGTATATTCGGTCCCTCGCGATTCGATGATAGTCACGAGCCCCTGTAATCCTCCTGTCTTCGCGACAGCGTTGTAGCAAGGCAACGCCAGACCGGCATTTTTTAGCGCGACCCTGCAGCATGAATATGATGCGGCTGTCCGATTCATGCGTTGGATCTTCACAGCCCACGACTGGACCATGGGGGAGAGGCGCTGGCTGCACGCTATGTGTGATACTCACGCTATCGATGGGGCTATCACGTCTCGCCTCCACCCCCCCTCCTTCCCGCGATGGCTTAGTCTACCGCCTTTTGTCTCGAGCGGACCCCATGTGTACAATCGGTGCCTATCTCTTTTGTCCTTTCCGCCGCCGACCACGTCCGACAATTAGCTCCTATCCGACTCTCATGACTTGTCTCCTTTTTTCTCTCTCTTCTCGCACGCACAAAGCGCGCGCGCGCGTGCGTGTAATCGAAACGTGCTTGTTAACAACGCAATCAATCAGTTCGTGATTTCCCATGTTACATGGATCAGGTGCGAAAAGCGAGCGATTTGAGTGATGCATGGACTCTGCCGTGAACTGCGTGCAAGGCGCGCCGTCAGCTCAAGGACAGAAACCGTGTTTGAGAATATACAGAAAAGAGAAAAGCACTGGCAGGGCTGTAAAGGACCCCGCATCATAGATAATATACTGTTACACGACGGTAAAGCGTTCATGAAAAAGCAAGAGAAAAAGTCCCGTG